>OMLB01017873.1:47563-58476 GCA_900302555.1 Myripristis jacobus
CTGCTTTGCTGTTGACTACTGCCTTTTCCCAAATTTTAACGCTATACTTAACTTTAATGTCATTTTGATTGAATTATTGCCCATTTGCATTGATTTTTCTTATCTGTGTGCAGCTTGTACGTTTGTAGTGATGCTGCTCTCATTGTCAGATCTGTAGAAACCAAGACTTTCACAGTCAGTGGCACCAACCAGCTAGATAAAGACCGCATAGAAACTAAATAAAGTAAAATACAATGCAATACAATATACCCAGTTGTCTGTTTTGCGTGACCGCCGCTCCAGGCCTTTCTGCAGCCTGTCTCCCACTCCGCCCTTGAGGAACTCCTCAACTAGTTTGCGGGTGTGATCCAACTCCTCCTCGCTGACGATGGGCTCCAGCATGGCCAGGTAGCGCTCACATGTCTGCTTCAAGGGTGGTACAGGCAGCTTAGGTAAACCCTCCTGATGAACCAGGGACCTCTCTGGGATCTGTGTTATTGGTCTGGCCAGGCCACATGGCTTCACCAAGCCTGGCCGCAGCTGGAAAACATGGTAGTCAGGCTAACAGTGGCTCTCCCCATTAAGTCAAACAGATGATAAAATACGTATCATATAGTCAAAATAGCCCACAAGATAATACTAAAACTGCTCAAAAACACTCTGTTTAAATTTCATAATTGATTAAATGACAATAATACTGCAACCGCTTAAATATTTGACTTTAATCATTGTTTTAGAGGGTTATTGATCACCTCACAGCCTTTACATTAAATGTTGGAATGGACAACGGCTGATTGATGCTCCCTCACAAATCCAACTGTCAACATGTCGTTAAATATTAAGTCTACGTAATAAAAGCCTAAATACATGAAGGAATTTTGACTTGGTGTTGCCATCACTTCTTCACATTATGAAGACACACGGTTTGCTGTACGCAGATTAAGTGTGTGAAACTGGACACCAAAACAACTTAACAAAGTAGTCACACAATTTGTTTGGACTGACTGGGGTCAGCTATGCCAGTTTATAAATAGAAAGCTGACATACTTCATGGACCTTTGGAATGGAATCTTAAACAAACACACAAGCAAGAAGTGTATTTGTGCTCTTTTGTTCTCTGGCAGTGCGTATCAACAGAATAAGTTGTTTATTTGATAATGATGATCAACCTTGAAAATGAATCAAGGTTGACACTGCCGACTGGCCTCGTGTTTAAGCAGTGTGTTTGTGTGTGAAATAGGCAGAACACTTCGAACACAAGTGCAGCCAGCAGAAATAATCAAAATAATTAATTAAAATAATATGGTGCTGTCATCACCGTCAAGCCAGTTAGAATAAAACACAGCACTTCCGGTCGTGTGCTTCAAAGTAAAACCCATGTAGACAAACGTGTTGCAACGTTGTTTTATTTTAACGACTTGTTTCATAATAGGCAGGTCCAAAGTGAAAACAACAACGAATATAAGGCGAAATATAATATAAAGGTGCAGCTGATGTTTATAGTTGCTGCTCAAAATGTCGTTTTCGCGACACATATAGAAAGGCCTCTACACAACCACACAGATCTATTCAGGATGTACGACTACATGTGAAATGTTGGCTATAGGCTGGATATATATTTATGCGCTGTGAAAAAAGCGATCAAGAACATTTCTAGGACGATTTGGAACAATATGTGCCGTGGCGAAGCAGCATGTATAACCTAATATTGTCACATTGTTGCTCTCCTGCGCGGCGCCCCACCCCCTCCGGCCCTCGCCGTAATAACAAACGCACTGCGCTGGCTTTTACGCCCATAAAATGCATGTAAACTAAAACAAATACGGCGTACTCACCACGGTTCTGACAAAAACGCCCAACATCATGTCAGATGGACGCACTTAAGCCTCTGAGAGTCCTGAAAGCAGACAGTGGGAAACCCTCGGGCTGTCATGTCTCAAGGACGGACGCAGACCCGGAGTCTCTGAGCCTTCCGCCCCCCTTCGGAATTGGTGGGACAACACAAGTAAACTCTTCTCTAAAAAAGAAGTCCCATTTTTCGACCAGGCTTACGTGCATGTCATTTCAAAACGATGTCACAAAAGAATCATAACAAAATTTAGCCGTTAATTTGATCATCCCCTTTATTTTAATAAATCAGATTATGGATCCCAGTGAACATCCCTCATAAGGAACTCGTAAGCCTGTCATAGGTTTCAGGCTCTATATGATGCAAAAATCACGACATAACTACAACCTGTGATGTCCCACACAGATCTTGCAGTTTGCCCACCATCAGAGATTAAAAATACCCTGAAGTATGATGAGGTAACTGTACACTCAGTACTGTGTGCAGTATGAATGGTATACTTTTCGTCAAGAGTGTTGCAATTTATAGCCAATAAGTCAGTGATTTTAAATGATATCAGTTTTATTGATTAAAGAAAGCAGGCCCCTGATATAAATAATACATTTTACAGAACAAAATACTGCGTGGATTTGGTGCATGAGGTTGTACAGTTCTTTACTAGCCACATGATGGAGCTCGTCCAACATCTTTCCAGAGAAACAGTGATAAATAACTCATTTCTTTAGGAAATACAAATCAAACACACACTCCAATACCCCCAACCGAATCATCATAAAATAACTCTTAAATGAAAGGTACATTTTTTTCGTTAGGTTATACTTTTGTGGGAAAATATGAAATTAAATGGATAAGGGGGGACATGTTAATGTGCAAAAATAATCCCAAATGGATAGCATCGCTCTATACCGATCACATCTCATCAACAATTTGCAATAACAGAGCAGAGAGAGAATTGCAGTCGTGTCAGGTTTTATTTGAAAGAAATAAAATGAAATGATACAAAAAAAATCCTACAAATCAAAATGCTTCGATTGCTCTCGTCCAACCGCTGCCTGTTAACAATGTATGTTTCAAACAAATTGTTTGAGCGGCGAATATTTGCTCAAGGTCCGTGTGCTGCCAACTCACAAACTCAGATAGTCCCCCTGATCCCAGCACCGAGATCAGGTTGGAGATGTTCGTTGTGTCCAACTGTTCCGACTCTGAATGTAAATCGTCATCAGTCCTGATCCTTTTGCATGGCACCGGCCCAAAGTCTGGCAAATAAAACTCTGGATCAACAATATGATAACTTGAGTCCAGCTTTCGCTTTTTACTGAAACCCTGCGCGCCCTGCGGCTGTTTGGGCTGCGCGCAACAGTCTGAGTGGAAGTATCCATTCGTGACAGTAGTCACCACATGCGTGTCCAAGTCCAGGACGGTCTTTTGGTTGGCTTGTGTGTTTGGGATAGGTAGCTCCCAGGAGGATTTATCTGCACAACTCCAACAGGCTTCCGAAACCATGAGGTCAGAGTCACTCGGTGAAACCATTGCGCAGGCAGATGCGTCTTGGTGCGCCACCTCTGCAGGGTGGCCGTTGGGCTGGTGCGCTCCGCAGTGCCAAGTGTCCGACTCAACCCCGCTAAAGTTGCAGTAGAAGTCATCGGCCAACTCTGTAAAGCTCCCAGTCAATTCAAGGTAATCTTGCTTTTCGCGGACTGCAGTTACATCCTCGTACTGATGCGTCCTCTGTGTTTGCGAGAAGTTTTTGCTCATATAAAACTGTCTGGCGTTTCTGAGTACGTACGTTACCAGCAAGTTCTTATGGAGCTTGATGCCTCCTCTCTGCGTCCTGGAGCTTTGGATTTTCCTCAAAGAAATGGAGATCAGATTCTGTGCGTCAAATGCACACTCCATCCTCAACCGGGCCACCCTTCCGTCCCTCTCAGTCTTTCAAATCGGTTATTTCCTAACTGAAGAAATATTTATGTGTTTAGTTGAGATTCTTACTTGAATCGTGTACACTGTGTCCATAGCGCTCCATGTCTTCCCAGTAAGGGCATGGATTTGCAACTCTCATCTTTCCTTGCCACGCCCTCACATAGACATTGTCCAATGGGAAGGAGGCGGTCCTTCTCTTATACGCAAATATCACTACTAGCCTCATTCAGGATGCACATAGGAGCAGGCATGCTGCATTTCACCAAATGTGTTCTAGGTTTTGTATATCTTAGTGCGGACAAAAATCAGAACACATTGCCCATAGAGAGTAGAATAGAATAGAACAGAATAGAACAGAGTGGCGAAGAATAGAATAGAATAGAATAGAGTGGGGAGGAATGGAATGGAATGGAATAGAATAGAATAGAATAGAATAGAATAGGAAAAAATAAAATAGAATAGAATAAAACAGAATGTGAACTAGAATAAAATTTCACAATTTTTTTACATCAGAATAGAATATAAATAGAATAGAACAGAATAGAGTAGAGGAGTAGAACAGAGTAGAACAGAGCAGGGAATAGAGTAGAATTACACAAATCTTTCGGACATAGTAGAATACAATAGAAGTGGAGTGGAATAGAGTGGAGAGGACTAGAACAGAGCAGAATAGACTAGAACAGAGTTGGAAAAAGAAAAGAACAGTATAGAACATAGCATTATCACAAATCTTTGGAGTATGACAGAATTAAGTAGAGCAGAATAGAGCAGAATTTCACAAATCTTTCAAACAGATTGGAATAGAATAGAATAGAATAGAGTGGAGCACATGAAAACAGAGTCAGGAAAAGAAAATAATAGAATGTAATCTTTTGAATAGAACAAGATAAGGAATGGAATAGAACAGATTAGAACAGAAGAGGGAATAGAATAGAACAGATTAGGATGGAATAGAATAGAATAGAATATCATAAATCTTTCAAACAGAGTAGAATAGAATAGATTCGAACAGAGTGGAGAAGAATAGAACAGAACAGAACAGAATATGAAAAATCTTTTGAATATAATACAATAGAACATAATAGGGAATAGTGTAGAATAGACTATCAGGAATCTTTCGTAAAAGGCCATTTTAAACACTGTCACATAAAGGGTATACATTCATGGTTTTCATTGTGTGTGTGTGTGTGTGTGTGTGTGTGTGTGCACGCACACACATTATGAGAGTTTGTCTGCACCTGACAATGATGTCATTAGGACTTCCTATGATAATGGAAACATTGTCACTTCACACAGATCTGTGAGGTAAAAGCTCTTTGTTGAGAGATTATCTGTCATCCATGCACTACATCTGTTTGTGTGTACACACACAGATGGTTGACATCATAGTGAACACCTGGATATGACTTTGATTTCCTGCCAAATAGGTGAATCAGGAGGACAGCCACTATTATGGTTATCATGCTCTGACGATAGTGTAAGTTTGGTCTGATGTGTGCCGGCGTAGCTCTCTTCAAGAATTCAGGGTGAATGGCCTCAAGTTTTTTGGGCAGATAGCATGGTCACAGCATAATATTGTGTAGTGTAGCGTAGTACATTATAGTATAGCACATCATTGCACAGTTTAGTCAGGGCTGTAGGGCAGATAACCCACCAATTTATCCGTGTTTTTGTTTAGTAAATTTAGTTTTTCACCATTTCAGGATCCCAAAAATCTTAAGGATTTAAATCCATGCTACATATTGTAGTGCTTAGCACCAATTAATTTTAGATACATGAATATAAAATTGGTAAGGTGATAAAACTTGCCTTAATTACTGTGGAGGTCATAATTAATCTCTAATTATACAGAACCACGAACATTTGTGTAATTCTATTGTGTATATGCACAGTGACAGATATGGTATAATTCATATGTAATATGTTTCTAATAGTATAATTCACTTTGATTATATTTGAGTATAATATAGTACACTATATAGAATAGAATAGAAATAGAAAGGTTTTTTTGTCATTGTACAAGTATAACAAAATTAGGAGTGCCACTCCTGATCAGTGCAATTAATAAGAATAAGACAATTAAATAAGACAATTAGGACACATATGGAATTATACATGGTGTATAGTATAATGTGCATAGCTTAGCATAGTGTAGTATTGTTCATAGAGTATAGTATAGCTTAGTATAGCGTAGAATCATACAGTATAGTATAGTCCAGTATGTTATAGTGTAATATAAAAAAACAAGAAAAAACAGCAGTTTTTCTAAAACAAAGTTCATGAATAGTTCATATGAAACACAAAAGCAAAGTTAAAGTAAAAACAATGTCAATATATGGAAAATAAATTGGAAAAACTATCAAACCAAAAAGAATACATGAGAGGAAGTTTCTAAAAGTGTTTTAAGAAGGCGATAGTACAGTACAGTATAGTATAGTATAGTATAGACAGTTTGATATACTATAGTATGGTATGATCCAGTACATTATAGTACAATACAGAATAGAGTGTAGCAGAACATAGAGTTGTGTAGCATGACACAGAGGCATAGGATATAGCATAGTATTGCATAGTAGAGCATGGCATAGTATAGTTTAGAATTGTATAATATTGTATTTTATTATATAGCACAGTATATCACATTTTAGAACAGAATAAGTACAATTTAATTAAAAATGATTTATATGGAGTCCTGTATTGTAAACAGTTCAGTATAGTGTGCACTACAGGATAGTGCAGCATAGTCTCATGCAGCATACTGTGTTTGGTGAACCACAGTATGGTAAATGGTGTGGTTTAGTATACTACAGCGCAGCACACTATAGCATAGTGTGCTGCGCTGAAGTATAGGACAGCAGAGTATGGAATAGTACAGTGCCATGCAGCGGAGTATTGTGTGGGGTAGCACAGCATCACATGCCTAGAATACTTGAATCATAAATCATATAGCATAGCACAGTATTGCACAGTACAGTGTAACATAGTGATGCATAGGACAGTGTACTACATGCTGTACAACAGCATAATACAGGATATTGGTGTAAAGTATGGTACAATACGGTATATGAAATACTATGGTGAATATGGTTATGGTTAAGTGGTTTAGTATACTATAGTACAGTATAGCATAGTATAGAATAGTGTATTGTAGTATAGGATAGTGATTTATGATAGAGTACAGTTCAGTATAGTATTGTGTAATACAGCACAGCATGATATAGAACAATATGTACAGAATAACATATAGTAAAGAGTCTATGGCATAGTATTGTATAGTATAGTGTAGCATAGCAATGAATAGCTTTAGGTAGTATAGTGCAGTATAATAAAGGATAGTGCTGCACAATACAATAGAATACAGTATAGTGTATATGGAATAGTATATGACAAAAGTATAGTAGGCATGTAGTATAGTATAGTATAGTAACCTATAGTAAAGTATAGTATTGTATAGCACCTCATGCACCGTAGTGACTATTTGTTTGATTCTCTTGGCTATATTTAGAGTAACATATAATATAGTATAATTGATACTTTTTTAATTGTGTTATGTAATTGTGTCATTTATTTTGATAGTACCATATCGTATTATATTTTACTGTAAAGCACAATACAATGTAAATGATATAATATGATATAATATATGTGATATTAAACAATAATAGTGTAGTTTGACATAGCACATAGTGTAGCACAATGTAATCTAGTCTAATATAGCATAGTAAAGTGTAGCACAGCGTAGCATAGCATAGCAGAGTGTAGCAGCACTGCAACAATTCATTTGCATTCATCGTATTATTGATTACATTTTAATTCTGCTGATTAAACTGCATTAATCTGTTGCAAGAAATACATAGAATGAATCCCTTTGACTTTCAATAATAGATTTGATAATATATCATAGTAATATTAGATTACAAATTTTAGTCACGTTTGCAATGTCTTCACTTGATAGTCTTAAATTATTGCATGTTTACTTAATGGATATAAAATTTGGGTTAAAAGTACTGAATCCAACTGAAAAATAATTGAATAATTTCAAAAAAGACGAATTCAGCAAAGGCAATGTAGTAAAAGGCGAGGGTGAAAATCGAACCTAGGCCGCTGTGACAGCGACTAGTTTAAATGGTACCCGCTCCACCAGATCAGCCACTAGGGTGCCCCAAAAAAATGTTCTTAAATCTCCAACCAGTGAATTATGTATCAAACTGAATCTCTGTTAAGCTAAAGATTCACACCTCTAAAGTACACCAGTGTAGTATCCTGTAATTATAGTATCACTCTTGACAGGAAAATATCAAGCAGTGTCATATATAACACCCCATGTTCACAGTGTTAAAAGCTACTAAAGGAAAATTTACAAGTAAAACTGGATAGAAGGTAGGAGCCATAGGATGTTCTTAGTATTTACTTGATGATATATTTCTAGCCTCATGTGTTTTTAGATGGTTCTCTCTATACTGCTGTTATTACTAACAACAAAAAACTGATTGACAAATTGTATTTTTATTTTATGAGGAAAATTGTCAAATATTCTATTTCATTCTAGTCAGATTTTAGAAAGAGAGCATAGCATATGGTATCGTAATGTACTGTAATGTGTTGTATGTACATTTTTTTCAGTGAATTTTAACTGAGCATCAGTTTTCCTTACAGCTTTATAGCATCAGAATGATTTCAGAATGCTTTGGGAGTAATTTTTCTGAATTTATTAAACATATTCAAGCTGTGGAATTGGCAGGGTGTGGCAGCAGGTGTGGACACTGATGGATCACTCGTACCAAAACTCTCATTCAACATAGCAGGCCTACAGGCGGGTGGTGGAAAGTTGATATTTAAAATATTTTTTTTTCTCCCCCAAGTGAGGAAAGTTAGAATAAAACCTTTTTACAACTTGTATCTTCCATCAGAGAGACAGTCATGTTAAAAAAGTGTTTCAGATTGTTGAGCCCCTGGAAGGTTCATGGGCTTAACTGGAACACAACATAACATACCATATGTGTGTGTGTACTAACTATAATAAATGGTAACAAGAGTTGCAAAAATTATTCTTGCAGTACTTTGATAGTAATGTAAGAAAGTCTATAGTTTCTGAGTTTGTAGTTGGGGAATAGCAGAAAAAAAAAATCAATGCTACACAAAGAAAATTCAGTCTTCCCATAGTGCGTCCTCTTAAAAACAGAGCTGAGATATGCGGGTCTGTGGAAGATGCACACAATTACTTCAGAGGCGGGGTGCTTTATTTACATATGCAATATGCATAAGCAAGGTTACCGTGAGGGTGAAATAACCGCGAGATAGAAGGAGAGAGAAGGAGGGGTGGGGTACCAGTGTGTGTGTGTGTGCTTGTGTGTGTTTGTGTGGATGTGGTGGTGGAGGGGAGAGGGTGTACCGGGTAGGGGGAGGCAGAAAATTGGTGTTATCAATATTTAACCAACCCTTCCAGCATATTTATGGCACACAATGGAGCAGACATGCAACTGTCTCATGTGAGTGGAAGTGTATTTATTACAGACTGAAATAGAGGCTGTAAATAGGATGTTCATTGATATAGGCTTGCCCCATTTGCATGAGGAGCTTACCACTTAGTACACCACTCTTTTGGAGTTGATTCTTACAAAAAATAACTATTAACATATCTACTAATTGTGCACTGTAACCCTGAATACATCACAAATATTCATTAGGGAGAAATCTCTACATATGGCAAACAGATGTATGTAATTCAATCGGTTACAGAAAAAAAAAACGTCAAAACGCTATGAAAAGAAGGAAAAGAAATAAAATGTCTGGAGCTTTTTTTCACAGACCCATGGCCTCTCAGAAAATGTTTCCATGTGTTGTGTCTGAGCACACTGAGAGCAAAGAAGGAAAACATTCTCTCCTCCAAACCACATGCAACAGATTCTTTCTGAAGCCAAATAAATCAACCCTGTGTTTCAGATCATGTGACACTTTTTGTGCTTTGTGTTATTCCCAACATATCCTGTTTCAACTCCCCCCATCCCAACACTCTCTCTCTCTCTCTCTTGCTCTCTCTCTCTCTCTCTGTCACGCACGCACACACACACACTCACACACACACACACACACACACACATACATTCAGAGTTTCCATTTCCTGTGCGTAAGATCACCTGTACAGACAGAATGGCGTGCTTCAATGCGACATGCTCAGGCAGGAAAACAGGAAAGGGAGTTCAAGGGTGTCCAACATGAAATACTCACAGAGTTAGGGGAAACCCAGAGCTCGTGGCAGCACTCCAATTTCTGTAGACAGTAAGTAAAGTTTTACTGGTATACTTTTTTTTTTTCCTTAGCACCGCCACCATGCACTCCACTTTAAATCATACCCCTCCAACAATTTTTATATGTATTAAATATACTTTCTTTTTCGGGATAATACATCGTTTGTGTTACTTTTCAGTACATGTGAATAGGTTTTTCAACGAATGCTGCGCCTTTTTCGTAATGTCCAAGTCGACTCCCTCATCTCCCAGTCAGTTTTTCCTCTTAATCCCATCCATAGGTTTTACTTAGAATTTATCATTGTTACCCTGTACCCCCATTGTATCGTGTACCCTGTTGGTATATGTGACATGTCTTACTGATCAATAGCCCCTGTTCTCTGTGGGGTAACAGTGTTCCCCTGTGCATCTGACAGCCATCCTGAGCCCATTTACTGTCAAATGGGCTTCGCTCTCTTGCCTGAGCGCAGATGCAGATTTATGCCAGAGCAATGCCGGTTCTTGCATATTAGATGAAAGCCTTGTTTGCATATACCCGCTCTCTCTCTCTCTCTCTCTCTCTCTCTCTCTCTCTCTCCCCGCACCTCCCCTCCCCGCTCGCCACCTCCTCCCTCTCCCCCCTCTCTTTCTCTCTCTTCCTTTTTTCTGAGGCGTCACTTTAATATGTATGCAAATGGGCTGCGCTCCACGGGCAGATATGTGTGGAGTCCTGTCCTGCAGTCAGGAGGTGTAGGAGAGATTGTGTTTGTATTTATGAGGCATGGGCCCTGCCAGTCTTGGGAGAAAATGCTGCGAGTGGTGTGGTGGAGGCTCTGCAGTGCAGGCAGAATGCAGATATGCCAATAACAGAGGTCATGGTTGTCACTAATGATAAGAGGAGACAATTAGACAATAGCAAAGCTGTAATGTACCCCCAC
>OMLB01017874.1:0-70430 GCA_900302555.1 Myripristis jacobus
CAATAAAAAAAAAAAAAAAAAAAAAAAAATCACCTGTCACGTGCACCCTGCTTAAGAGGGAAAAAGAAAGCCATGGATGATGATTTCATGTAGAAAGAATGCTAGTGAGTCTTCGAGCCCAGAAAACATATACTAAATAGCAACACTAGCTTTTATTGTACATTGATGAGATGAATCCAGGCCATTATCCCTTATTGACTCCTCGTAGTATATCTATACCAATCACAGTGGAGGTGTACAGATGGTTTTGAATGTTGAATTTCAGATACTTTGCAGTGATTTTATCCCTTGTATTTCCTGTATGGGAAGAACCCCACCCATCAGGTGCAACGAGCTGGTAAAATCTTTAATTGTGTCACAGATATTTACCACTGTAATGTGTCTATTCACTAGCAAAGAATTATCAGTAGCACGCTGCACAACTCAACCTGCCCACCGCTGAAAGGCAAGCTGCGTAACTGCACATCACATGGGGTGAGTAATAAAGTGCTCTGTGGCTCCCAGGTGACATGAATGCCAATCCTACATTTTGCTTTATTCCATTAACCAAGGATATGAAAATAAGTTGTTGTTGTTTTTTTTGTCAACACGGTGTTTGATCAATACAAAATTTCACTAGCCAACTTATTTATCTAACAACCAACCAACTTATCACTTGCAAGCCAAAGGTTACCACCAGTAGACAGATGGCGAAAGCTAATCTCACATCATGTTAGTCATGCTGAGTTTTCCATGCCAGGAAAGGTTTCTGTGATAAAGCTCTCAAAAACAATCATAAAATAACAGGAAAGCTCTGCAGACATACTCTTAATAGTTTACCACTTAGCACAGTGAGAGAGGAGGGATGGAATACCAGCAATAAAATATTGAATTTGTGGTTCAGCCCAATTTGGACTGGAACAATGGAAGTGAAATGCTGAAATAGTGAAAGTAAATCTGCTTTATTCCTCTCTCTATACTTGAAATTATTTTGGCATTTATGATTAGATACATTTCTATTTGCCGCAGTGCATTTGCCAGACAGTGTATCAACCCTGACCATTTCCTGCTTGCGGATGTTGTTTTGTGCTCTGCTCTGTATATAATTATTTAAGTGTGCTCAATGCTTGATGTAAAACCAAACATTTATATAAAAGGAGAGTTGGAGTTGCAAAGGGATTCATGTGCCCTCTGTTCTGCAGGACGAGGTCCATCACATCTCTAGGCTGATCGACAAAATGAAGAATCTGAAGCTTAACGCGACAGCTGACCTGGTCAACAACGTCCTGAGTTCACTACATAGCCATTGTCCTGCAAGCCTGGTGAGACCAAGTACATAATTTGCTGCTCTTAGCTTTTGAGAAAGGGCAGTAACAAAGGGGGCATAGTACAACTTGCACATAGCACAACTTCAGTTTCTCTTCACCATAAGACTAAAATGGCAGAATCTTGGCAGGCACGGCTATTTAGTGTTTCCTTTTTCCAAATAACCTGTGACTCATCGATGCATTACACAGCCACCCAAGTATAACCAAACACAAGCCTAGCTGCTTGTCAGTACTACCCAGTTTTGTGCCGGAAAGAAATGAGATCCTGCAAAAGATGTACGTGTGAAAAGTGCATTTTGCCACTGACTTTGTGTGTTGCACCACACTTGAGGAAGCCATGTCAGGACCATGCTAGGAGGTGTGGAAGCAGGAAGTGGGAAAGTGTTTGGCAGAGTTTCGGTTACTCGGAGTCCATTTTCAATTGATTTTTCTGAGTCACGCAGTCCACCAAAGTGGTATGAAGCCAGGAATGCGGTGCCTTTGAGAATTGCGTTTGCCTTACCAAAACAAGCTGGAATGTGATTGGCGATTTCCAAAACATTTATGGAATTCGGCAGTTAATTTTCAACAATGGGGGACCTTGTTTCCACTTCCCAGTGCGTCTGAAATTCAGGTAACACCAGGTGCATGGTTAACGTTTGAGTCACAAAGCAGAACAAGACATAGGCTATTATAGTGCTCAACTTCTCACCACAGAAGCACAGGTTTAAGATGCTGGTGCACGCTGTAACATGGTTTGCTTTTGCATTTGTTATGGAGATGTCTCACTGCTGACCAGACAGAGCACTACTCATATAGTAGCAGAATGGCACTGTCATTACAACTAGCCTTAACAAATTAAGTGTCCACATGAGCATTTGTGATGCTTCAAAAAGCACCGTATCTTGAAGGGTTCAAAGAGACCAGTGCATTGATGGATGATGTGGATTAACCAAATACAGTATGTGAAAATATCACAAGTCAGCTAACGGACCTCATCAGCCAGTTACATTTGTACAAAGGAGATATGGGCCAGCTTCAGACATGGACTGATAATATACATAAATGCATTAATTCAGCTCTTTGACACTGTTCCAGATTCATAGATATGGCTAGGGTGCTTCTTTGCTGATAATTCTAATTGACAGAAATTGGAATATGAAAAACTGGGCTTGCAAAAGGACACCATACCCTAAATAACTAGCTCCTTATCTTTGTGGATTTCTAATGACCAGGAGAAAAAAGCCAATGAGCACCCGGGGAGGACAACAGCAACTGGACACCACACAAGAGGGGAGAGGAAAAAACTGTGCAAAATCAAGACGATCCTAGTTTGCTTGACTGAGTGCTACCATCTGCTGAGTTCAAAGTCCCAGCTGGGGACAACTGAGACTAACTAGTGAAGACTGTGAAGCAACTAAGGGAAAAGAAATAGAACTCGCTGAAGCTCATCCTGCCCAACTTTCTGACTTGTGCATTGGTTTGATGCACAAGAGGAAGTCACCATTTCATTTAAGCTACCCTGTCAATGTTGTTTATCTCTCTTTCAACTGTCAGTGTTCTGTGACCATTAACTCTAGTGAGTTTCCAAGCTACATAGAAACCAGCTACTAAGCCAACTGGGAGAAAAAAAGGTCCAGGAGCTCCTACACATCATGTTCCACCATGTGCACCGGACCTAACATGTAACATACTCCAGCCATGGCCATGCTCGGCTTACAGGAATGTACAATGAACTCATGAGCGGCAAACCGTGCAAAGCTGTCAGGTGTTAACAAGTTTAAACTATGGTTTTAGAGTTAGCATGTGCCTCTAAACAGATGTTTTTAAGACATTGGATTTTAGGAGATATACTATGACTATTCCTTGCTCTTGTTGCTGACTGTACACCCATGACTACGTATGAAGGTGCTCAAATTCAGTTTTGCTTTTGCTTTGGAGAAGACTGACTAGCCCTGGGAAATGTTTGTTATCTTGGTTTTAAAGCTCCTCTGTTTTTTATGTTGATTAACCATTGAGTGTGATTGACATTTTAAAAGCACATTCCTCCACAGTTGGCTGATTTCAGCTATCAGATCTGGCTCTGCTTTGTGATACATGCATGACACTTCCTTCCTCCTTATATTTGGTGCCTTGATGAAAAGTACCTGTTGTGTTTTCAAAGAAAACCTTATCAGGGGTATAGCTTTGGGAGCTGAAACACTCCACTGCCAAATTTGTTACATCACTTTTTAAGCATGCCATTTCTTGGTTTATGTAGCAAAGAATGGATAAGCATGCTGCCATTGCTCCAGTTTCAGTGATCACGTTTAGTGTAGCAACTATTTTTCCTTTCCTTCAGAGACTATGCACAATACATAGCCATGTAGCCAATGTTCTGTATGTGAAGTTTGTATTGTAAAGTTCTCTTTTCTGTAGAAAACATGATATCGTGTTATGCAACACATAGCTTGTGTGTGCATTGTCTTGTAATTTCCCATTACCCCCTGTTTACCTGCTACAACAGTATAGACAACTCCCTGTCTCTCTCTCTCTACAGGAACAATTTTGCCAAAGCAACAAAGTACAATTTCTTCAGAAAATTGGACATAATAACCAAACATTTAAACATTAAACAATATATAAAACATTTCAACAAACATAAAATTAATATTTGTTTATTATTAATTAGATATACATAAAGTGTATCCTGTGTGTATGTGTGTCCAGGTTGTTCACTGTCCCTCAGGTTGTGGGATGTTGATACATATTGGGCAGCAAGATCAGCCCTGTCTCCCACTCTAAGGAGTAGTTTTAATTTGGAGACCTCATTAAGCTCTTTGAAGTCTAAAATGACAGATTTGAACTTGTTAAAATAACTATTCCTTATTTCATTAAATTTTTCACATTCTGTCTCAATCTCCCCTGTCAAACAGTGACCACATATTTTGTTTTCTTTTGGTAGCCATGATCTTTTCATGTCATCCTTTTTTGATTGCCAGTTGGTGGCCACTGAGCCTGGACTTTGATCTGTCTCTGCTTTCTGTCTCTGACAGTATAGAGGGTTTCTGCCAATTCATAATCTCTTTTTAGGGCCAGATAGCATTCTAATCTACTTTGGCTTTTAGTTTCCTCTTCCCAGTGTTTCAAATAGTTTCTGTACATTGTGCTATTTGATTTATTCTGATTGGTTTTGAGAGAGCAGTGTGAGCTTGGTCAGAGTGTGTGTGAGAGGGGACAGTCAGTCTCAGCACCAGCTGACACAGGGGATTGTTTTCTGGGCTCAGCTCCTGGGTTTGGAGGGATTTTGAGTGAAGGGTGTCTTGGGAGCTGGATTTAAGGTCATTAAAAAATTTGAGTGCACTCTTCTGAAAGTTTATTATCAGTGGGTATCTGTCTAATTCTGCCCTACATGCATTTGTGGGTGTTTTTCTATGTACATGTAAAATGTGTCTGCAGAATTCTGCATGTAGAGATGCAATCGGGTGTTTGTCCCAGTGGGTATAGCTATGATGACTGAGTGGACCCCAAACCTCACTACCATACAGCGCAGTGGGCTGGATGACGCTATCAAATGTATAAAGATTTTAATTGTGATTTGGACATTATAAAATTTTCTCTTAATTGCGTTTAGAGCTCTTAGAGCTTTTTCTTAAAGTTCATTCACTGCCATGCCAGAACTCCCTAATGCTCAACGATGTGGTTGTTCATGGTAAACTGGTGTTTGTTCTCCAGGCAATTAGGACATTTTTGAAAAATCATGCCAAAATTAGTAAATATTTTTCTACCTTTTTCTACAACATGAACACGGTAGAAAAAAAGTAGGCTGTTTCTCTCCCTCTCTCTCTCTCTCTCTCTCTCTCACACACACACACACAGACAGACAGACAAATTCATCACAGCTCTCTTCATATTAGTTTATTGATGGTGGATATACATGGTAATAAGTGCACAGCTGTATCTGGGCCAACAACCACTGTGTCCATTATAGGCAAACACACCTAGCCAATCAATTTAAAGCACTGTTTGTCATGTACAGTAAACAGTGTTTGCTTCTGGTGTTACTGGGAGAGGGAAGCTCACACAAATGTCTTACTCCTCAAAGTATTCAAGTAATACAATAACAAATCATAGTGATATGACTGAAAGAGTAGAGTGATACAGGATCAATATCCATGCACCTCAAGTAGAGGCATGTCCCCTCTCAGTTTTTCTGGTCTAAATGTAATGTGGGGGACTAAGTATTTGTTGCTGGAATGGAAAATAGTGTGTTGCTCCAAGGAGGCATCTTCATTAGAAAGATGACACATTTGTCTTTGCTAGATAAATGTGACAAATCTGCTTTGATGCTAGAAATGTTAGTACTAATTGGCTCCACTTGGACTGGAGTACCTATCTTCAAGTATCTCTGTGGATGTGGAAGCTTAGCTGGCTTGACCACCCTTTAAGTTTCATGTGCCTCAGACTGTATTCACTTAGTGTAGTACCAGTAGATAGAGCCCAATGTCGACATTGAATCTAGCACCACATAGGGGCGCCTAAAGAAGTCACTGAAAGAATTTAGACTTTAAAAAAATCTGAAAGGACAAAGAAGGAATGCATAAAATCATTAGTGTGCACATCAAATAAGTCTGAATGGCCACAGATCAAATATTCATATCTCTCTAACACATAACTTTGTAGCACATACTGAACTGTACCCAGAACAGTTGAAAGGCCTGTGGCAGAACATTACTAATGATTCTGGATACCTGCCATGTCCAACTGAACACTGACTTAGAGAAACACTGTAAGGGAATAAAACACATGGACCATATTCAGGTGCATTAAGGTTTCATACAAATCCAAATAAAACACATTGCATTTCTGTAGATCACATACTAAAAAATGATCCAGAGTCACTGTTCATTCAATAAAAATCAAATGCGAAAGAATAAGAAAATAAATAACTCATTTCATTGTATAAAATGAGAGGGAATTAAAGTGTTTGAGTAATGCTACATTTAAAAATCCTGGTCTAGAAATGTTAGGCCTATGGTGACAGTATTGAGTGAGTTGGACAAAAACAGTGAAGTAACGTGCAATCACCCAAAAGGTAGCACTGATATTTAACAGCTCTTTCATCTTGGACTGATCCCTGTCAAAATGATGTTAAACCTTTTCCAAATTCCAAAATCTTTATCTTTACAATAATACATTGTCTTTTCAGTAGTCAATCATATTGCACGTTAATATGTTTTGTATGTGAGGGAACAGAGGGAGATGGGAGAAAGGAATGGACTGCAGATAATGGTTGGTTAAGGATTGGTATAAAAGGGCAAAAACAAGCACTCTCCACCTCTACCACGTCCCCACACACACCTTTCCTTTATGTCCTTTTTCACATTTAAACCGAGTTCCTAGCTTTTTTTTTTATTTACTCTCCTCCCCTTCTCTCCACCTCCTCTACTCTTATTCTTTCATCTAAGGATGCACCAATACTAGTTTGTAACTGCTGATAAAGACTGTTGAGTATTAAACTATGAATTATTGCCAGTGTCTCATCCATTCTTGATGTAATGGTACAAACGTGGACCAGATTAGTTTGTGTTCACTGGACAAAAAAAACCCAAATTAGCAAAAAACAAACATCCATCTTTTGAGTTTTATCCATTGCAAATGGTGCCTCCTGTGTGTGACAAAGAAGAGGGTCAGGCTTTGCTATCATTCCTGATCCTGTTTATTGGATATCCATTTTTGGGCAATTTTCTGACACCAGTGTCAGTATCGGCGCATCCCTACCCTCTGTTTTTTCAATTCTGTCCTCTTTCAGATACACATCCTCCTGACCCCGCACTCGCAGCAAAATTTGGCAGACTCTACAGGGTACTTGGTCCCACACGCGTGACAGAACTTGCTCTTCATTCCACTATTGTCCACTTCACTGTTGGCATCATTCCTGAGAGGTTCAAGAGAGAAAGGAAAGCATCAACGTTATAAACCCACACTGCAGTGTCAAATTGGTGTTAACACCAGCAATGTAAACTGAACATGAAAAGTTTTATTGATGGTGGTTTTACTGATTGTCATTTGCCAACAATGCACTGTCTGCAAATGGCAATAAAGGATCTTGATTTTTCGAGCCACTCAAAGACATCTCCAGAAAAAAAGAAAAAAAAATCTCATTACTACTATTAATTTGCAAAAGTGTATACTAAAATTATAAACATAAAGTAAATAGTATAAATTAAACTGAATTTTGAACTACTGCAGTGTTCACTAACAGCTTGTGTTTAGTCCATATTTCCAACTGACTTGTGTGGTGCCGTGCAGTGTGTCATGTAAGTCAATATTTAACTAACACAGTGCACTATGTATACTGCACACAATAGTGAGCCATACAGATTAGCTTCTGAGTTAAGTAATTTCACATAACCTGGCACAGAAATTACAACACTGATTTAAGTATCTCACTTGAAATAGTATAAGGCACATTGTACATATTGTGATATGGTGTGCAAATACTATACCACCACAAGTCCCGCAATGCATAAGAGGCAAGTATTCAGCTGGCAAGCATATTAAGTCTTTAAGCTAACCTCCAAAATGTGCAACTGCAGGGAACTAGGAAAAGTACTTGTAACAATTAGGTTAATTCATGATTAAATTATATTTACAGGGCTATGCATACTGGCTCAGTGCTAGAGATCAAACAATTGCCGAAAAAATGGCTTTTTTGAATGTTCAGGTTATTCAGGAATATACAGTTTTCATTTGCTCCTGTTGGGATATATTACACATTTTTAATGCAATTAAATTACACTGTGTGCTATGACCTCATGAGTAAATCACATAACCTGCTTCTGTATAGCCAACACGATTATTTAAATACATTATTTTTATGATGCATTTAATATATTATTATAAATGCATTATTTAGGGAAGATTCTAAATTCTAATCATATTTACAGTTTCCTTGTTTTGGGCACCATTCTACTCAATATACCCATTGGTATATACCATAAAGTCAGAAAAGGTACCTGTCCAACCTCAAAGGGGGGAAACTTTTTAAAATAACTTCTCCATTTTTCAACATAATTGTTAAATAGTGTTTTTGCAAGTGACTAAATATGAACAGAAGAGCTGCATGCAATACAGCAACTAGCCACAAGAGGTCAGGACACTAGAACAATTTTACCCCTTCATGGGCCCTTCTGTTGTTCATCTTTTTTTTTTTTTAAATATTCATTATTAATTATTGTGACTTTCTCTTGACCTCACTTGCAGATATTGAAAATCAAAAGTGAATGTTGGCTCACCTATAGTTGTAGTTGTCTATTTTCTTCTTGTTGAGTCCAACTCCAGACTGAGTGTTTCTAACAGACCCATAGCCAGAGCTCACTGCTTGAGTCCTATTCCCCACACTGACAGATGGAGGAGAAAAAAAAGAGAAGAAGAGAACGTGTTAAAAGTAGAGTTAATTGGAGGGCTGGGCTTGTAAAGATGAATCAAGTTTCTAAGCTCATCCTCCTCATGACCTCAGCAAACATGACTGAAAGGGAGGGAGGAGGTGTAACTCAGGTCCAAATGAATGAGAGACAAGGTCCTAATCAGTCCTAATGTTAGCTATTCATGCTGTGGCCATTAGTCTCTTTACATAAATTCAATAACAGGCAATGCTATATACAGATGCATATTAACTTGCATGTTTAAAAACAACAGGTCTACATCATCAAATTGCACCCAGAAGACATAATAGTTAAAAAAAAAAAAAAAAAAGATATACAGAATAACAGTGGAGTTAATCACGGCGTGCTGCTGAGATCATACACATTTCATATGACAGCACTTTCATTGGTATAAAATAAACATGTCCAACCCAATTATGTTTCAGCACCGAGGTCTGCTTATTTTTCTCCAGAATAATGATGAAGTAGCCAGTGAGTGAACCACCTTGGTTCCATCCTGTCTCTGACCTCAGTCATTTTCAAAACTCTTCCTTAAACAGATCACTGACAGATTTATCTAGCTCCAGCAATGACAAATCTCACCTGTGCAACAAGTGTAACCAAATCCCTCAAACACGCCTTCCAATTTATTCCCATGTACCTCTACTCAGAAAATGCCTTTCCCTCTTGTTTGCTTGGCAGGCTTACAGTTTTTAATATGCTTTGTGTGTGCGTGTATATACACTCACCCTGATGGAGGGCTTGTGAGGCCCGAGGGAATACTCCTCACTGAACCTGCAGAGGAGACCTTACTAGCTGGGATTCCTAGAGAGAGATGGAGACAGAGAGAAAGAGAGAAAAATGGAGTGAAACAACACAGCACATATTCAATGTGAAATAATCTTAGTCATCAACCACAGAGACTAAAATAGCTGTTCCTGCCCCGGTTGATGTTGGAAAATTGATTTCGAAGTCTTTTCACGAGACATTCCATTGCAAATAAAGCAATGGATGTGAACAGAAAATCATTTAACAATAACAATATTAAAGGACCTTTGCCCTGATGATGGTTATATTGCTCAGTTAACAATTAGCCATCAAAATAAAGACTTTTTAACCATTTGTGGGTACAGCTGTCTTGAATGTTTAGGTATATTTTTGAGTGAGACTTTCCCCTTCTCCAAAGACCACTATCTCTTTCTTTTTTGGGTAAAAATACATAAATGAATAAAATTAACCAACAATGGAGGCATGTTGCTGTGTAATAATGACTTTTGTTTAGAACACCTACTTAGAGGCAAATGCAAAAGTGCAATTTCAAAAAGCTAAAAGGAGGTACTGCACAGGAAAAACACTTTGTGACACTGAGAGACATTTATTTATATCTGAATGTTTGATTGCTTATAGATAATATAATAGACAAACAGACTAATACTGTATATTAGCTAAAATCTTGCTGAATTGTAAATCATTTGTGGTTAATGCACTAATCCTAACCCTGACTCCAATTCATGACTCCCATACCTGTTACTTACTGTATATCTGTACAACATGTTCCACTATTGTACTATACTTGATGAGAATTATCAGCATGGTGGATTGGACTATTTCCCTAAAACAGCTATCTGTTAAAGACATGGTGTAGTATACCTTAAAAATGTAAGAAGTCTTTAAAATAAAGTAACTGGGAAAGTAAAATAATACGATGGAGAACAACTTCTGTTCTTTCACAGTCTGTCTGAAGTTGCTTCACACAAACAGCAGAATCTGAAAAGTAGACCACAAAAAAAACAAAAAACACATGTAGCCCTCAGGCTCGCCTAAGATATCTTCATTGTCAGCTGACTTTAATGAAGAATGAAAGAGAGAATGGGACAGAGTTTGTGTGTGTATGTGTGTGAGAATGAGAATGAGAGAGAGACAGTCACCATGGTTGAGTGGATGAGTGTCTGATTGAGTTGTCCATAAACTGAACAGACATGTCAACATGTTGGACTGCCAGTTGACTATAAAAATTACTTGACTGTTTTTAGTTTGCTGGTGATGTATACAATTTTGAGGATGCTTTAGTATCCAGAATGTGGACTAGTGCTAATACTGGAAATCATACTGTCCTGGTAAAATCAACAGCAAAATGAAAAAAGAGTACCGACACAGCATAGGAGCTGATCCCACGGCAGGGGTGACCAATATATCTCAATGGCACACGTTTATTTGAGTATGAGTGCGCTTGAGGACAAGTGCAGTCAATGTTAAAATTGTGCCACTGAGATCAGCAGTATTAGTTTATACCTGTGCTAAATTTTACAACAGGTTCATGTTGACATGACAAAATTGATGAATCATTGCAAAATCAAAACCATTTCAAACCCATTTTCTAGAAGGCTATGGAGCAGTCATTCATTCTGATCCAGCTGTGATCTCACCAGTGGACTGTCCAGGGCTTGACCTCTGGGGTAAACGAGAGGAGGCTGAGGGGATGGAGGACACAGCAGGGGAGTTGGCCTTCTTCGCGGCAGGAGGCTTATACTGGACAATGAGAGCAACAACCAGTGTCAGATGAATTACAGGTGCCAGGAAGACGAAACACAAAGAGGAAGCAGTATATTTAGAGCCTTGATTCACTGTCACTGGCTCAAAGAAAGACAGAAAGTGATTGGATGATAGGAAATAAATGGTGTTTTAAGAATACATAACAAATGAATAAAAAGGGCAAAAAAAAGCAAAACAATTAAAATCTGCTGCACAATCAAGACAAAAATAAAACACTGAACAATTAATATATCAATAAAACAGAATGCGATGAAACCAATAAAAATAAAAATATATTCAAAATCTAAAAACCAAAAGTAAATACAGTAAACTGTCCCAGCCACAGGGCTACAACAAACAGAATAAGTGAAAAGTTTACTGATTTGAGGAGATAGTGTAGCAAACATGAAGTTGTAATTTTATACCATTATGGTAAAAATGGGAAAACCTAACTAAAAATGATGACTGCCCCAGGTTCCATCAGTTTAATGTGAAGGCAGGCACATTCAGAGCTCTTCACCAAAATCATTTGGATCCCGCCATTTTTACTGGTGGCCATTTTAACTCCCCAGTCCTACTCCATAGCTGTTGCTAAGTAACTATCAATTTTATGCCTGCTACACAGCGGGCATCTCACCATGACAACAATACTGAAGAAATTGTTGGAGGTTTATTAAACAGCATTTCTGAAATTATACAGCGGGCGTAACAACATTAGCACTGAGAATAGCCTGACCAAGCACTCCCTCTAGAGTGCCTGAATACAGCTTGAACACTTGTGGTCTACGTGTTGCACAATACAGAATTTAGCAGGGTATATTTATGTGTTTAAATGTTATAATGTGTTGTTTTCATGCAAGTGGATTTTGCTGTCTTATGAGGCTGCATGTTTTAAAAAAGTATCCTACCGATCTAGAGACTATGGATATAATAGTGGCTTTGCACTTGCGATTTACACCAAAACTCAGGTCCTCCCTGTGTGTGTGTGTGTGTGTGTGTGTGTGTGTGTGTGTGGGTGTGTGGTCACCAGTGCAGTCTGTGCATGCCACTTCCTACCTGTGTACGTGCAGGAGTTTTCTTAGCATCTCCCAACTTGCCCTTGTTGGGCATGCGGGCAGCCTGCTCCTTGCAGAACTTAATGTGTCTGTCTGCTGCATTCTCGTTGAACCTCCTCTGACAGTATGGACACTGGATATAGTCTAAACACAGAAAAGGTAAAGAGAAACTACACTTGAAACTTGATATTAATGTTCTACAATGCCATAAATCCTGTGTTTTACTAACCAAACAATTTCTAGACCTGTAATGTGAGACATTTAATTTAAGCAGATCTTTTTTCCCCTTCCTTGTAACAAAAAAAGTCTATGCTTGTGCCAGTTACGGGATTTCCCCCCACAAATTTAGGCAAAGTCATTTCCTGTCCCATATTTCCTTCTTAATTAAAATGTGGCAAATTAGTAAAATCAAAAATTGAATTAACTGTTTAAGTCTCCTACACCTGGAAACACAATTGCCATCTAAAAGCACACACACACACACACACACACACACACACACACACACAAATCAGTCAACCTGGCTGCGGTGTGCTAAATCGACAATACACATGCTGCCATATGAATAGTCAGGACAGTAGTCAGCCTTTGGTAAACAAAACAAACAGACTGTACTTTTAGTAATTCTAAAACATTACAGTAATTTCAGTGATTATTTTCCCCTCACAGTTTTGAGAGATTTTTTTTGTTTTGTTTTGTTTTGTTGTTTTTTTTTAAGTAAAGTTAGTTTTTTGATGAAGTGATACCTGGGTCATAAGAGGGAGGGGGCGGTGGGGGTAAGGGCCCTCCCTCCTTCATGGTCTGGGTGATGCCCTTGGCAGCCCTGATAGTGGCAATGAACTCCTCATGTTTTCTGCGCCAGCTGGATGGCTTCTTCGGGGGCTCCGCCTGGGAAGAGGCAACAGGAGATGCACTGTTACACCAGGCAACCTTCTTGGCCTGCAATCTAAATCAGAAAGCTGCTACTGCTGACATGGTGAACCTTTTGACTGCAATTGTGCCATTTTTTCTTTACTTGAATTAAAGGCTTACATCCATGTTGAGTGACCACTGAACACTTGAGACAATCTGAAGTGGTTTTTTTTTTTTATCTAACATCATTACTGTATTCTATAACCCAGGGATCTGGCTGATTAAAATATTATCACTGTTTACTTGTCAGGATACATCCAGTGACCTTATGATCTCAGTCAATTTCAAATCTCTTCCGGGAAAAGTTTGCCAGAAATGATGCAACCAATCACTGTCCCTGAACCCAAATAGGAAAAAAAATCACTAGGTCAAAAGGCACCAGGAAGCTGCCTTGCGTTTAAGTCAAATCCCATCATTGGTGAAGTTATTATGTATCACTGAACTGAAAGGAAGAGATCTGAAAATAACTGAAGTCATAAAATCACCCAGTTACATGGTGTCCTGACAGACAGCTAGCTGGGGTACATACCATGTGGTTGCAATGGGTTAGGGTTTAAATCTGGCTCAAGATCTTTGTTGTATGACCTCTCTCTTCTTTCCTGTCTCTCTCTACACAAAGTAGTCTAATAAAAGGCAAAAATACTGAAAGCATAATCTTAAAGCCTTTGCCAACTTCTGCTGTACAAAGACAAAAGACAGTTGCAATCTGAAATGTTGTCTGAGCCACCAGACAACATTAACATAGACAGGACAGCACATTATCATAGCTGCCATCCCATATGTGATTAAGATCTGTCGCTGCTCTACACTATTTTGGCCAGGATATTGTAATAACTGCAGACTATTACTTTTATCAGTGCTGTATTTTTGTTTTCATGGATTAGAGGTCAACTTCTTACAATCTCACACACACACACACGCGCGCGCGCGCTTTGTTTCTTCCCAACATTTAAATGTAAAAATTACAGTAATGGCATTTAACTCTGTCTTCCCATTGTCTTCCCAGTCTGAATCGTATCTAAAGTTGATGACTCCTGACAGAAGTAGTCCACTGTCATCAGAAATGCTTCTGTGGCAACACGATAGCCGTACTGACTTCCTGCTTCCTCCTATTTGGTTACAGCCCTCAAGTTCAGCAAGCCTGTCTGCCTGCCAAACACAACTGCAACATGATACCAACAGAACTGAAGCGATTATATCCAAGAGTCTGGTTGTATGATATGTCATCGCTTTTGATTAAAAATTATCACTTACGGAAAATTATTAACCATTCTGCCAAGCAATCTGATTGTGAGACAGTCCTATGTGACCTAAAGCTGACCTGACCTACTCAGGCCACTAATCTGAAGCTACTGTTATTCTAGCAGTGAAGTGATGAGTGAGTTGACAGCCGCCAGTTGCAACCAAGACAACAGAAAACATGATTTCATTGTTTGACCTGCCATTCAAACAACTGTCAGGTAGTGAAGTTTAAACTGGGCAGAGAAGGACTGAGACGCTATGTGACTCAGCCCAAGTGACCTACATTGGAACTACATGGCAACTCCAGAGGTAGTGTCATACACTACACTCTGTAGTTTAATAGTGGGTTGTTAGAAAGTAATCTGAGACATGGGTACGAATTAGCCTAAATACGCAAATTGAAAGAAATATTGTCAGTGAGAGAGAGAAAATACAATAATAACAACAACTGTATACACTTTAAAATTCTCTACAGCCATTTGGCAAAGAGCAGTATAATCAAGTGATTTATTTTTCATTAAGAGCAGCAGTGTGAGTCCACAAGTAGTTCAAGACTACTCAAGTCAGAGGAAATGAGGGAAAGCAGTACTGAGAAAGAAAGAAAGAAAGAAAGAAACAGTGTGGGTGAATGCCTTTTGGCCTTCAACAGATTCACTATCAGGCCAAGGCGTACAGAAAAGCTGTGCCACTAGACTGCATAGATACAGAAAATAAAGATAAATGAAAAAAGACAAATCAACTTACTTTCTCAGTGAAGGATGAACTTTGAGACTGAAATACAATTGAAAGTGGTTTAAACTTTATAATAATTTGGCAACACAAATTTCTGAACGTCATGGTTAGAATGGCAAAGCTGCAAAATGTGGGTTGTTAATCACAGGGATCATATTATGTTCCCTTTGAACAACAGGTTGTACATTGCAGTTTGAAACATTTTATCAGTTAAGCCTCGTCTGGCTTCCAGGACACAGTTGTACAAAATAAGAATTCTTCCTCTCAAACAGACCAAAACACACAAAGTTAATGCATGACAAAAGCTCCGCTGTTTTGAGCCGTGTGGCCTGTGTTATGGTTAGCGAAAGAAGCTAAAAAAAAATCTAAAGCCTCTTGACTCATGATCTCGCCTGGAAGCTGTAGAGCACATCGTAGCTAGCAGCAATTACTTCAACTAAAACTGTCAAAAACATTCAGCTAACATAGACTACAGTATTTTAAGTGAAATACAGACGACTATATCACTGTATTCTGTAGGTTACAGAATACAAGTGTCACAAAACACATACATATTGAGGACAGCTTGTACAATATTACTGAAATTCTTCAAGCTTCATGAATGTATAACTTACTCCTTTCTCCTTTCTAATTCGGCATTGCGTCCCTTCATTAGATGTAGCCTTACCTTTGGTTTGATGGGTTTGACATTAGGGATGTCTGTGCCCTCGGCTCTCTGTCTACTGGAGTCAAAAACCTTCCTCTTTTTGGTTGATGCCTTCTGGCAGATGGGAATATGCTTCTTCTGCAGGTGGAAAAGAAGTTAAATACAGGGAAAGTTCATCAGTTTCCACATACACATATATTTAAGGCACAGTTTAGTGGCTTTCTATTATGCTGGCTTGTGTTAAATAGTGGCTATCTACAAGCTTGAATCACATTTTCAAAATCCCTGTGTTTGTGTAAAGCAGACAATTTCCTTGTAAAGCTAACCAGGCATTATTTGGGAATACATCTCATTCAGTAAGTTACTGACGATGAGTGGCTTCAGTACCAATACATGATGCATCTATTTTCATTGAAGGTTCTAATTCCATTGTATAGACACATTCACATGCGCATATCCTAAGACACACCCATACACATTAGTCATTAATGCTAATGCTTGACACATTAATTCTTTATGTATTTGTAGGTGTATGTGTGTATTACAAGGAAAAATGTTCCTGTAACTTTACTGCTGTGTCAGATTAGCTCTGGTGAGCTCCAACCCTGAGGCTGTGTTCCTCTGAACAGATGAGCACATTTAGCATGAGCAGATAAGCAGCATCATCACAAAAATATCACCATGTATTACAAGATGAAGTAACAGTGACAGTGAAGTAAAAGCAATTATATTCATATCTATTTGTACAGTTTTTACTAAATGTTGTAACACTGCTATAATGGGAACTGTAAAACCCTCTCTGGAGTAAGCTAATCTCCTAGTGAAAAGCTGCACATATAAAGCCTACAAACATATCAATATGGCCTTGGTTCTGTGACTGGCTGCCTTGCCAAACATATCAAATACATAACACGACAGCAATCACCGCTAAGCCACAACCTGGCAAAACAACTTTCAGCACACAGTCTTCAGTTGTCAGTATTTTTAATCATATACATTCTGATTGAAACTTGGTAAGCTTTCTAACCTTCATTACAAAATGAACTTTACAAGTCCCTACTGGCTGACTGGAGCGCAGCCAGAGACACAATATTATCCAAAGAGCTGATATGCTGTCAGCTGATGATCACTGTGGAAAATACCACCAACACACAGGCCTTTTAACATGACCAGCAGCTTCTTCCACATGCCAAATTTATCCTCGCATTACAATATAACAACCATAAAGGCTGCTTTTTTCCCCCATTTGAGCTAAATCCAGTGCATCATATGATTCATCTCCTCTTTACCAATCCTGTCCATTTTACTCTGATCTGTATATCTTATTCTCTTCTTTGTTGATGATGAGTGCTGTTTATGAATGGAAAACAAGGCATATCAGGAAAAGACCCAAAACCAAGAGGTTCTTCTTTTTTACCAGAACTTTGGGGAAAAAGCGTCTTCCACAGATTTTGCATGGTATCAGGTCCTCAGCAGGAGGAGCTTCACCGTCTGTAACAACCGCAGTGAGGGGCAGAGAATATAGTCAATGCAGGGGCCAGAGTAAATGTAATGATAAATAATGATGGTCAATAACTTTGGCAGTCTTTAACCCTCCTGTTATCTGCAAATTTAATAACATTTTTAATTAAGTTGGGTCCATTTTACCCCAGCAATTTAAACCTCCAGAAAAATGATTACAATAATAACTATTACAGTTTATGTGCCAGGTACATTAGGCTTCTAGCTGTCTACCTCAATAGCCATCTAAATAAAACATACAGCAAAGTTCTTGTAGGAATCATGTTTGTCCCTCTCAAATGTCATATGAACTGGGCTGGTTCTCCCACCACTACAGGTGTGGTTACATTAGGTGAGGGCCCTAAGGAGAAAATAACTAAATATGAGGCAAAAAACGATGTTAATCATGTAATTAAAGGCGTCAACACTGAATGGAGTCAAACTGATCCCACAGATAATAGGAAGGTTGCTAATGATAAGGCTGGAAAGGCAAGAGAGGGGGCTGTTAAGGCCACGACACAGGCAATATTTTAAGAGAAAGTCGGTGGGTAGTTTTGTCTTCAAGGCTGCCGTTTTGGTCACAGGTTTTGACACAATGATCCAGCCACAGTGCCTCAACACAGTGCATGTCATGAGAGAAATGGGAGTGGGCTCATGCAGTAACATAAGGTTTGGTAGTTAGCTAGATTCAAGGACATAAAGCTGTGTCTGTAGCTAGCCTCAGTGTGGTTAAATTCTCTACTGGTGCTAATTACCAACCCAGCTACGAGCCGAGTCGTTAGCAGCGGGCTAACAGCGGCTAGCACTGATGTAGGGATCACACCCAGTCAGAGACACCGGAGCTAGCTTCATCCTCGGCCCTAACGTACCTCACTGCTCACTGAGGCTGGGCACCAAACAACAAAAAAGGTCGCTTCAAGCACAAATACAGCTCCCGAAACAAATGGCGGATAAAAACGAATCATCTGAGAGCTTGGCTTTACAAAAAAAATAGTCAAAATATGCCCGTGAATCCACAACATATCTCACCTGCGAATTCGTCCATCATCCGCTCTGGTCTGCTGCCACTAGCAACCACAAAATAGCCTCGCGACAAGAGAGGTGTCACGTCTGTGTACTTCCGCCCATCGTTTAAATAGTCCGGCCGTTAGTAAACGAACTTAAGTTAAAAGTAGGTTCGTTTTTCAATTTTGACAAGATATGAAATTATTTTTAGTTACATGCTCAGTTCAACCTATTATCTCTCTTTCTCTTTCTTCTGTAGGAGGCGAACTCTTATTTGCCAAATAAATGTTTGGTGTTTTCTTTTTCAGTCTTTATTGAAAATACATTCTAAACATTTTAAATATGTGCTCGACATAATGTTGCACAAAGAAACTGGAGTATGAATTTAAAAAATGAAACTTCTGTTAAAAATTGGCAAAAAATAGACCATTGATATCAAATCATTCGAGAACAAGAATGCAACACATCATTTATTCCTTTTTAAGGAGTTCACAGCACAGATCGACAGTTTTATTAATTTTTTAGTGTTTATAAGTTTGGTAGTCTTTATGTATTCTTTAAATTCACATAAAAAACGATTAAACTGCGGATAAGCTTTGTAATTCTGCATTTATCTATATAGAATTTACTGTATAGTTTCAATAAGTTTACCATGAAATCAGTGTTCACATAATGTTTGCACGCTGAATTCCTCGTGAGTACTGTACACTGAAAGGTAGTCAAGGCATAAGACCTAACATTGGATGTTGTTCCACAGGTGTCCTGATTTAGTTATGATTTTCCCACAAAGGTTATTGCATAAATTGACCGAGCGCATTAGCTGCCTTGGCTCCGTATGAGGGACAATTTCCGGTTTCTGTAGGTTAGGTTAACATTGGTAGTGAGTGATCTTGACATATACGATCTTTGGCTTCCAATAGCAACTGGCTGTATTTGGAAGCCACCTCACACACCAACATGCGAATATTTCATTGGCTGTTACTGCGCCGCTTGCACGGAGGGAGTGGGTGCATTGTTCATTTTGAACAGCAGGTGGGGCGTGGGAGGCAACCCTGCGCCCTCCGTAGAGTCCAATATTATTCCCAAATATGGGAATAAAATGCAGGAATTAGCTCTGACCATTTTGCAGCAGTTTAGATATCAGTTAGACATTAGACATGTGGCTTGTTTTATTTAAGTGTTGCAAGGGCCTAATAATAATGCAGTGATACAACAGAAACATGAGAAAACAATGTCATCTTGTAAGTGATTATTAGAGGACAAACAACCACAGTTATGCACTGAAATCAATTTATAGGAGAAGGCTGATTTATGTTTTTCCTCTCCACATATCCACATGGTAGACTGACACTAGCCCACGATGCTGCCGGAAAGATATAAAATGCAAAATGTGGGGGAAGCAGTGAGTTTACCCTCCACTATGTCCCTTATTTGATATGTATCTCCCTTAAATGAGAGGTCTAAAGATGGCAAACACTGAAACGACTGAATGCCCCTGCCTCTGTTAGCTCAAAGACAGACACTGAAGCTGGCAAGGCTGGCAATATTGAGCACATGTGTCAGCTGAATGAGGCGATTCACAGCCGGATCCCATGAGATGACAAAAAACGTGTTGCTGAATGGCCCTCAGCCAACGCCACAACAAGATCACTGTTCAGACTGACCCACAGACAGCTCAGACCTTGGATATCCCTCTCTCTCTCTCTCTCTCTCTCTCTCTCTCTCTTCTGACCATTTAGCATTGCAAACTGGTATCAGCATCCCCTGAAGATTGAATAGGTTTTATAGGCTTATTTCAAGGATGCAAGGTCTCGATTAGTGATGGATACTTTTACTTTCATCACACACACACACACACACACACACACACAAGTGGACAGTTGTGTAGTTAATGTGTTTTGTATAGGAACATCCTTTTTACTGCCAAATGTGCTCAAACTTGCAAAGCGTGTTCCTCAGTGCTTTCACTTAGAAACCACTTGGCACTGAAAACTGCCTAGTGCTCAAACATGTTTTTCTTTTGTTTTGTTTTTTTGAATTTTTGCATTTTGCACGTTACATCTCTTTATTCTGTTATACAAATGAGAGGAGATTTGGGAGGAAATGATCTTATGGCACCTGACAGTAGGCTCTGATGTAAAGGTGAATAAAAAAGCTATCCAAACTTCCAATTCCAGTTAACTGATAGTGTAATAAAAATATTATTAATATTATAATAATTTATTAAATGTTTGATTTTCTTGAAAAGTACCATGTTATAGTGTATCCTGATTTATACTAGAGTCTTACCAGCTTAATCAAGAGGCACTTTCATCGTCTAATGTCCTGTTATAATCACCATAACATAACCAGTTATGCTAATAAGATTGCACTAATTTGTGCATTAATTAGCTAATTTTTCTATGTACCTGTCTCCATGTGACACATGGGTGATATTAGTATGATTTTACACCTTTGAGAGTGGTTTTGCATAAATCAGGTTTTCCTTATTATTATGCAAATTTAGTGTATGTAGCTGCTCCAAAATGCAATCAAATCGTCCTTCTTCTGTGTGAAGCTGTGGTGCAAGTATGTAGTTCCTCTGTGTATTGTTTTTGAGTAACTCTGTTCACAAAAAGGCACCTACACCTACCACTGTTATCTTCTTTGCTGGCCTGCTGAGGAGGTGGCACGGGGACTTGTGGTGCCAACAAAATGGGCAGACTGAAGGCCAGCTCTGTGGTGAGGATGGAGCTGGACAGTGTGGAGGCAGTGATGGAGAGGAGGATGAAGCTGAAAACTGTCATGAACAACCAGTTTCATCCTCTCTATGCTGTACAGAGGCGAACAGCCACAGACTCATCCAGCCAGGTGCCTCAGAGCACCTGAGGGGCTCTTTCGCAGCAGTAAGTCCTGCCTCCACTGACTGAGATCCACAACCATACACTACTCACAGCCAAACTGCCTCCAGCACAGCTTTTACACATACATACATAAAGATTATGTATGGGTGTATGTCCTGTATGCATATTTTTAGAAGCAGCATCAGTGTCCCAGTGTGAGGCGCCATGCAAAGGACAAAGGTGACAGGGGTGTGATTCCAGTTCACGGCCACACAGACACAGACACATATGCACACACACACACACACACACACACAGATCTATTGTGTTCATTTCTATTTTACCTGATTCTACATTGTTGTACCTCTTGCTTTGATGTCCACTTTGATGTCAACTGCTGTTGCTGCTGTTTCATTTCAATGAATTAAAGACTAATCAAATCCAATGACTTACAGTATATGAATATTGTGGTGATAAACATGGAGATTAAGAAGCACCGTAAAGTGGGTCCTACTGTCCACTACAGACAGTCCTTACAAGAGTTTTGCGGGTCCTCACTAGTGACAGTGGCCTCGGTGTGCCCTGGGGTGCAAAACATGAGGTCTCGTCATGGATAGGAGCGCGACGCACTTTACGCACCTTGCGTTTTTTGCGTCTCGTTAGTTGGCTGCCATCTGCGTCAAGTTAACCAGAGACAGCAAGAGTAGACATAGCCGGGCTATTCTGCCTTCGGAATAAAAACGTAAATTTGGTCCCTTTTAGAAATAAAAATGAGTTTGGATTCAAAATTTGGGGGTGAAATGCCAATTGCGTTTACACTTACGACAAATTATCCGTAAAAACATTATTTATTTTACTTTCGCACCATACATGTTGTAGAATGGCTACCCATGGAGGTTTAATTTTGAAAATAATAAGCGGAAGTGTCATCATTCTGGCGAGATTCACACTCGTGGTGAACCCTCCATGAGCGCAACGGGAAAACCGAGGTGGCTTTCGTGCTGATGTGATTGACCCGCGGAATAACGGGAAGCTCTCACCAAACAGGTACCCTAATGATGATTATAGAAAAATATTTAACAGAACACATTTCTTTCATCCGGCTTACCCCATGTATAACGTTAATAACCAGGGCTGCGTTTAGGCTGCTGACATAGACTGAGCTTCATGGGGGTCTTTGTGAACAGAAAAAGACCCAGGCTGGCTTTTGATTTCTTATTGAAATCGACTCAAACAAACCCTGGATCATAGCTGGCATGTGTGCATACCAGGCATAGCGCTATGTCTGTGATAACATTGAAACTGTGATTTTATTAGGACGACGTTACGCACGCCTATTCAGATGAGGTGCACCGCAGCGCCTCCGTTCATTACTAACAGGAGGATAAACGCTTGAAGACACCAATTATTTAGGCCAGGCATAACCTATCCCAATGTTTTGAACCGCCTGCTTAGTATGAGAAACAGAGTCGTGGGTAGGCACACCCTTTTGTGTAAAAGCCATCAGTTAAACAAACCGAGGAGGGATGCTGCACAAAGGTAACAGAAAAACTACAATTTGAGAAAATTCGAGGAATAATATTGTGATACTACTGGACATAATAATAATAATAATAATAATAATAATAATAATAATAAAAACATCACTTTTTGTAAGGTTATTATGAACTCCTGTTGTATGGACATAATAATGACATTTGAGATAAATACAAGAATATTCAAAAAGGGCATTATGAACTTGCTGTTGAGTATCTTTGTTTTTTACTGTTTGTTTGTTTTAAGGGTAGTGTGGATTTTTGTGTCATAATTCTGATTTAGAATTTCAGTATTGTTTATTTGCATCGCTAGAAACTAATGAAATCTGTTTAAATGGCAAAAACAGGTTTTGCCGCCTATATTTGAATCTGCAGTTCGGGGTTCACCCAGAGACCTGTGCAGAAAATCAGCAGTTTGGCTGAAAGCTCATGTCTAATCTAACTTCTTGTGTGTTCTTTAAAACTGGACCTTTTTACAGCCTTTTCAGATATGGCTGGCCTATCCAACGGTAATGTGTGTGTGTGTGCTTGTGTGAGATGGTCATCAGTCTCAGTTATAACCTAGGCTACCTCATGTAACACCAAGATACGCTGCTGCTGCCCTAAAGGGGACTCCATTCCTTCATCACTGCCCTGATCATTGACACATTCACCACTGTCAGTACGGATCTTCTGTTTGACAGCTCAACAAACGGTTGCAGAGCAGCTCTCAACTTTTTCTCAGTTTAAAGTCGGTGACAGAGAGGGCGTACCATGTTGGCCTGTTGTATTATTCAGTGATCATCATTTGTTTGGAGTCTATTTTAGGAATATTGTTGTCCTGGCCAGCTGAGCTCTAGCGGGCACTTGGGAGCAATGGCATAAGGACAAGCTGCAGCGTGCCTCCGCTGGCTGGTTAAAACAAGAGTCATTTCTGTAAGAGCAGGACACGATGGGAACGCTATGGGTGTAACAGTGTGATTAAATTATGTAAAACTGCCAATTAATATTTCATAGAATAGGAGGATATGACACGTTTGCAAAGCCTGTTCCATCACATTTGGCTCTCAGTGAAACCACCTCCACAGTGTAAAATATCTGCATCCACGTGCAAAGACAAATGATGCTGAATGAATTAATTATAATGATAAATAATCTATCATAAATAGAATGGGATTTTTTTCACCAGCTAGCTGAAAGATTTACAGTGTTTGTCTGTTAACATATACTTACCTACTATGAAATTCTCTCTTAGACATATTTTTTTTATGCAGGACAATTTATTACTGGTACAGTAGAGATGCTTAAAGAGTAGGACCCATAGCCAGATGCATTTCATCGCTGTCTCATTTGACTGCAACTCAGGATTAAGACATGATTTACTGAGATGTTTACAAATGCAAATGAGATTGCAAAAATGCATTATTTTCCCAAAGTGAAGACATCTATTTATCAGTTAGACAATGGAGAACCCAGTGCTTCGCCATACTGTGCCAGGGCTGCATTTAGTTTTTCCATTTGGATCTTGGTTTGGCCTTCAACAAACATTTCTGAATACTCGTTCATTTTCTGATGAAATCTTCAACATTTGGAAAAATCAAAACATGCATTATCATCCCTGACTCTACATCAGAGAGTAAGTCGGAGTAGACACAGTAAGCCTTAATCTTCATGGAGATCGCCTCTTTTTTATGCCTGTCTCGCTTCCCTAAGTTGAGCCTGATAATTGTACATGGAGTAACATCTGTCGGGTCTCACCCATCCTGACACCATTTTGAGAGTGACAGCTGAGTGGGATCGTGCTCAGATGATGACAGAGGGGTGGTCCAAAAATAGCCACAACCTATCACAGCTTGCTCAACACTGGATATAGCCACAAATGGAGGTGGGGGCTGAAGTCTCTTTTTGCAATTTCCTCATCAGTTAAAAGCTCGATCCTTAATCCAAAAATATACAAAACAGTTGGCCTGCCACAGATAATCAAAATACGGGATTTTTAACAAAAATCTTCAAGAAGAAGAAGAAAAGTGAAAAAGTTTTTGTTGCACCTTTGATACATCACAATATTGAGTTTCCATTGTATTTCGAAGCTGTGACTATGTGTAAACTTTGGAGTGGAGTTAAACTAATCTATACTGTGAGCTCAGAGGGTTACAGGAAGTTTCTTGTTCTTCTCCTGACAACCAAACGCCCAGAGAGTCTATGTGTGTGTATCGATAACCAAAATCAAAGAAACCTCAGACTCAACTTTAATTCTCCAAAAACAGGGCAGCAAAGCTAAGATTGGTGCACAAGGTCAGCCTCAACCAGGCACATTGATATAAAGCTTTAACATAACAGAAGGGCTTAACCTATATCTCCATGGAAATACAGCTCCCATCATGCTTTACAGTGGGTTGGCATTTGAAAACAGTGCCACCCTACTAGGTCCCCCATTTGTCTTGTTTTTGTTTTTGGTTGGTTTACTGCTGTGCCTCAATTCATCTACACTGCCCTCTTTGTTCCCCCAATATTCTTTGTCAAGGATTTGTCTTCCCTGTGTCACTGGTGTAGCCCATACCCTAGGCTGAGATTAAAATGGATTAGTCAGGGATTATGTCATAAGATAAAAGGACGGAGAGACGGATGGGGAAACCATTGTGCCATTTTCTTCATGCCAACACAAACTGGCGGTGCATTCAGTGGGTGAACCTGCCCGGAGCTGCGAGTTGCACAAACTCTCTGTGTCTGTGTCAGGTTAATGAAAGGCATAGCATGCGCTCACTTGCGTGTCTGTGTCCATGTACGTGTGTGTCTGTGTGTATGTTAAGTGTGTGTTGCTGTGTGTGTCAGGCCCTGATATGGTGAGGTGTGTCAGCTATGACGGATGTGGAGGCGACCTATGAGGACTTCATCGCCTCCCGACGGTCCGGCCGCAGGAACGCCATCCACGACATCGCAGCAGCCCCCGGGGTGCAGGGACCCACTGATCTGTCGCAGGGTTTGGCTCAGCTCAACATCAACAAGTCAGGTGAGAAACAAAAATGATCACAAGGAAACACTATTTTCCCTGTAGCTACAACACATAAGAAAACAGAGGAAAAATTCACTGTAATTAACTGGGCTGCTTACTACAGCTGGGTATCATTTGAAACATTTTAATACTCATACAAGCTTTCAGACTGGCGACATGCCCAGGGTGCATCCCTGCCTTCTACCCAATGCATGCTGGGATAGGCCCCAGCCTGCTGGTGACCCTGATTAAATTAAGCAAATACAGTAAATGGATGGATGGATGGATACAAGCTCTCAGTACTTCAAATTTAGCACCATTTCAAGAACATTTTGTGCTTTTGTGCCTTTTCTTTTGTGGAAAGACAGCATGTCTCACTGTGTGATGGGGAAACTTCCTCTTTTGTTACTTTACTATAAACAGGCTATGCATAGTTGTTTAAGAAATACCAATACCAACAGTGCAAAACATGACATGATCCATTTTATTTTTTTACTATTTTTTCATTCCATTGGTGATTAAAGGAAGAAGTGATAGGGTACGAGTACAAAGCCTAGTCATATTATCCAGCTCGCACTATAAGTATAATGACAATTGATGATCCTAATAGGTGGCAACATTGCCATCTACTGTATAGTGGTCCCTATATCATGTCTGAGGACATGTCAGAGAGGGGAACACTGTTGAAAAGGAGACTGATTTTGTGAACTCTTGGAGAGATTGTTTTTAAATCTAAATGAGTTTTATGTGATGTCAGATTAAAATAGAAATACATGTTTATCCCCAAAGAATTCCCCATAAGTGCTGTTCTTGTCCCCTTTATCGTCTTTCCTAATCCATTGTCTTCTGTTATTCATCGTCTAATTGGATTGTCTTAGACCTTAGTCATGTATATGAGCTCTAATACTGATGATTTAACATGTTTATCCTATGTGAAACAACTCAGTGTGACTAACACTGAACTACGCAGGGGACTGTGGAGGTGAAAATAAAGGTGTTCCTGACCCAGAATTTTATTTAGTTAAGCCTTGTGGCACCAGCTTCCTAAGGATACTCAGGAAGGTGCAGTGGTTGTCTGGTAATCAGAAGGTTCCTAGTCCTTTAGCAAGACATGGGGCCCCTAATTGTTCCTGATGGGCAGCTTGGCACCTCTGCCATTAGTGTGTGAGTGTGTGTGTGCGTTAATGTGTAGCAGACACCATTAAGCGCTCTGAGTGGTCAGCAGACTAGAAAAGCACTTTAGAAATGTAGCCCACTTTTACCATTTGCTAGTTAGAGTGTACAAAAGTGTAAAAATGACTGATTGGAATTCACCACTGGGATATGATCATTGTAGTGTTCTGCTGTTGTACAATTACTGTAACAAAATCACTAGTGATAACAGAAAAAGCAAGATGGGGAGAAGGAGAGAGAGAGAGAGAAGGAGGGAGGAAGAGAGAGAGAGAGAGAGGTCAGGTTCAACCCTCTGATGTTGTAGTGATGTATAGGGTATGCGGCTTACACTGTTGAACCACCTAGATAGTCCTGTCATGATAGTACTCTGTAAGCATAGGCTGCATGCAATTTAATTTATCATTCACGGTAGATTCCAAATTAAAAAAACAAATCAAATTCCTGAGTGAATATCACAAGTCACATGTTAATGAGACTAATGTCATCAGTAACTGTGTTCAGTATTCATGTTCCTAAAGCTCCATACAATGGAGAAGGGTTTGTGTTGATGTGAATAGAACGTGCTCTCTGCAGCTGATGAGTTGAATCAGTGCTGACTTTTGTTCCTGGTCTTTTCTTGGCCACTTGGACAGATGATTCAACTGACCTCATTTACATCGCTCATTATATAAAAGTCAAATGACTTTACCAGCAGGCTCATGCATTAAACTTGACTTCCTGCCCTTCCTCTCTCTCTCTATCTCTCTCTCTCTCTATCTCTCTCTCCCTCTGTTAGGTGATGAGGGTGACGACTCTGAGAAAAGCCAGGATTCTCCAGCTAAAGAGCAGGAGAGTCAAGCTGGGGGCAGCTAACTGGTTAAGGGCAGCAGTCATTTATGGACTAAAGGGAGCCGACCCTACTTGTCTACCTGATCTTTGAATGCTAGGCCTCTAATTGGCTGATAGCATCTCCTTATCCCATCCCACAACTGTACTCCAAGCCAATGGCAGGAGCTGACTCGGCAGGATCCTCTACGGTCATCGGCCCAAAGACAGGGAGCCCACGGCATCACTCTTGCTCCCACAGTGCTGTCTGCTCTGTGTACTTGGGTGTGTCCCCGTTTCCATAAAAAGCCTCCTCTCTTCACCGCCTTTCCCTCACAGCTACTGATAATCAGACTGAATGTGAAGGTGTGCTAGGTGAAGGCGGCGGGGTGTCAACGGCCAGTACCACCCATCAGGGGGCCGCAGAGGAAAAGACAGACTGGAAAGCAGACTGTTCAGGGATTTTGGGGCGAGCCTAAGTGCTTCCACGGAACAAACGAACCCTGCCCCCTCACCCACACACACCCCAACGCCTTAAGATCTCATCACCATGGATACAGCTACACTTCTAGGGAACATATCTAGGGAACCGAGGACAGTGATTGAACACTAACAGCTGCTCTGTTCTTCAGATGTACTTGCCCTATAAGTGCTCACTGTTAACCACTGCCCAGGATGGACTGTTTTTGCGCCCTGCCCCCTCACAATGGACGGCATCTATCCATCCATCCACCCCTTTTTTGTCCGTTCATCCATCTCAAACATCAGAGTTTAGGAGGATTTATGCATCTCACCACTGCACCCCAGCATTTTCAGCATGGTGGTGATCGGCCCAGGAGCGGTGCTAAAATGACAAGTCAAAACAACGTGTCATATTTGGTAATAATTGGCCCAGAGCGGGGCTGCATCATTTGAGGGGTATGTCATGTTTACTGTTGCCTTGTTTTTATTGCTGGGGCTGTGGAACTGTGTTGATGCGCCCTTTGTCCAGCTGATGCAGTTACTCTGTTTAAATGATGGGCTCTAATCCCAGGTTTACTCTCACTTACTGGCACATAATCTGGGTCAAAGAAAGTATACACTAGCCTGGTGTCAATTGTAGGGTCTCACAGACATGGCCAGGGATTAGTTATTACATATGATGCACATATTTCCCTCCTGAGTGCAATATTTTTTTAAATATCTTTTATTTATTGATTGATTTTTTGCCAAAATAGGTGATTTGTTAACCGTGGTCTAGTTTCTGATGAATGATTTTTTGTAGTTAATGTTCTAAACATTTGAGGAGTTTCATCTCCAATCACAATATATTCAGTTTGAGACAAATCTGTTTTCTGATCTTCATGATTAAATTTTTTTTTAAATACAAATGATCCTGCATCAAGTTCTATGTTCAGGTTCAAAGGCTATAAGTCATTTTTGACTGAAAAAGTTATTTTACATGTTGGAACAAAGGAAAATATCAAAGGTTTCGTTCCAAATCTCAATGTATCCATTTGGGGAAAATTACTACCTGATATTGTGAGTTTTACTTTTATGCCAGCAGTTGTTCAAATGGTCATTGTGTCATTTTGAAATGAAAATCTTCAATTCTAGCTTTATTGATTTCTCCTTTCAAGCTCAGCCCTGTTTGTTTAATGCGTGCAGTTCATCATATTCAAAATTTCAATTCATTATCTGTGGAGAATGTCTTCCGTCTTGTACTGTGTAACGTGCAAGTTATGGATGCCGGAGTTTGCCATTTGCTACTGAAGTGGAACGGTGAAAGATTTTGCAGGTTACATACAAAATAGGGTCTTTACTGTTGTCGAGTTCTAGTTAGCCAAATCATCATACTGCCATATCCCATAATACACACCTGTGTTAGCTTTCTGTTGGAATGATTTGCTGATTGCAGTTGTTATTGTAAAGACTACCTTTGAATTTTGCATTTTCCCATTTTTCAACCTGTTGTCAAACTCAGAGAAAAGAAAAACACCCTCTAACTTCTCCATGGTAGCTACAGTAAACTGCCTTGTGCTGAACTCTACTCCGAAATTCTGTCAGACTTATTGCACCAGTTAAATGATATGTGGTACACAAACTCCAAAAGCATCAATCTTTAATGTCGTGTGCAGTTTTGAAATGTTCTTTTGCTTAAAACAGTCCAGTGACATTATCTGATCACTCCCCTTGTTTCACCTCATTTGTTTTAAATAAACATCAGATCTTAAGACTGAATATAATTAAATCATTTGTTAAGGTGGGCATTTTTTTGCAGTGTATTTATGGGTCAAGAATAATTTATACATTTTTTCTGGCCATTGTGTGATTTGATAACCAGTCCTATTGCTCTTTGGATGACCTAGAACACCCATAATAGTTTTGTGTGTTCTATGTTTTTATTTCCTGCGTATTTCTGCCACTGCTTCACAAGTCCCTTCACTGTGTCTTCCATGACGATTTGTTATTGACCTTATAGTTGACTTTGTTGTTGACATTGTTAGTTTTGATGTGCAATTAAACTTCACCACTGACAAATGAAATGACCACATCAAGTGATATTGGCACTGTTAGTGTTTCCCACTATAGGCAAGTGAGGCAGAGGGTGTGTGATAAATCACACAAATGAGTGTGAGACAAAGCACACATTTCTATACAGGTAGTGCGGGGACCCAGCCATCATGTTACTTAAACACTGACTTTTACTTGGTGTGTGTGCATGTTTGTTAGTGTAATAGCGACCTATCACAGGGTCTGTCTGTCTGAGGGTTTAGACTCAGAGCCACTATAGTGACTGAGGAGTAAAGAGCGTCTTTGAGTCCCTCTAGTGGGGAAATTGAGGTCCTGCACTCAGCCCCAGGAAAAATAAAATCAGTGATAATAATGTAACAATGCAACATAACATAATAACAATTTTAGTTGTTTATTAATAGTTTATTTATATCACTCCAGAGGGCATTTATTATTGTGAATATAAGTGATGCAATAGATGCTGTAATTATTTGCTTTTGTAATGCAATAGGTATTGTAATTACAGGCCTATGTGATATAATCGGTGCTCTGACTAATGGCTTAAATGATGCAATAGGCTCTGTGATTATATGCCTATGTGGTGCAGTAGGTGCACCTGCATAGCAGAGTCATAAAATCACTGCATGTTGAAATTAATTTACTATACAATCAACTGTATGGAGGTGAACAGTACTTCCACAATATTACTAGACAGATTCATGCAATCTTGTGAAATCAAAATCCTGCCAATTAAACACATTTTATGTATTAATTAATTGTAATAGTAGTAATACATTTTATTTATAAGCGCCTTTCTCGAAACTCAAGGACACTTTACAAAGATAAAAACAAGTACAATAAAACAACAGATAAAAGCTACACACGGTAAAAAGAAAAAGAAATGAAAAAATGGAACAAAGTAGTTACAGTTAAAGAGAATAGGCTATCTTGAGCAGGTGAGTTTTGAGTCTGGATTTGAACAGAGGAAGAGAGTTGATGTTTCGGATTTCTGGCGGGAGTGAGTTCCAGAGTTGGGGAGCAGAGCGGCTGAAAGCTCTGCTCCCCTAATTGCTGCATCATCCACAATATTGCCACAGTGCCATATTAACCCAAGAAAGCATAATAAAGCAACAACAGCTGCAAGCAAATGAGGATTATGTAGTTGACAAATTCCCTTCAAAATACATGCATAATGTTTTATGTGCACCCATTTTCACCAGAAAGGTCATGACTCAGGCCCAGCACTCACAGGATAGTTGGGAGTTGAGTTGCCTTACTTTAGGGCCATGCTGAAGGTCAAACCAGTAACTGCAGCTGGTTTTTAAATTTAGGTCAACCCGTCACCCTTGATGGATAGCCAACATGCTGGGTGTCCAGATTGCTTCCCATTAATTTTTATTGTCTCGACAAGGTAAACTTTGGTGAAAGCCAGGGTTTAAAAAAAAAAGCAAAAACAAACAGACACAGTTCAACATTCAGTGAATCAATAACGCAGCTTAGATGTAGGAAAACTCTGGCTCTTTCAGACTAACCATCTTGCGGTTTCTCATACAAGTGAATAGCGCAGGTCAAGTGTGAAGTCAGCCCCGTCCAGAGTGTTACTGACATTCCTCACAAGGTACCTGCTGTGAATGCCTGACAGACGACCCTGACCCGACCCAGTAACCTCACAAGGCACTGCAACAACACCATGAACACTGCTCTGGTCAGTTAAGGCTGCTGGAAAAGCTGAGACTGTTTGATTTCACAACAGCTTTCAACAACAAAATGACACTGAAAATGAAACTGTGCCCACTGATCTTTAATTTTCTACTATTGTAATACATAACTCATCAGCACTTTTCCACTAGAGTTGATACCCAGCACCACACAAGGAGGAAGATTTATCGTGGCCAGTTCCCATGGAAAAAAATCATACCACACAAACTTATGTCTGTGATTGTTACTCTCAACAACTGCCATTGAAGAATCTCAAACAGCATCAAAAGCAAATGTCCACAACGAGGATTAACAATATTTTTGCTATTCTATCCTCAAGATCCTGGTCTTTTTTTGTTTGCATTCTAACAAGAGCGTGGATTTATGCTAGATGCAGAAAACATTCATATAGCAATGCCAACAGACATGAACTTACATTTTTAAACAACAGCCTTTCTCTCAAAGTGCATGTATGATTGGCCCTGCATGTATCATCATCATCTTCATCATTTATCTCTCCTGCTGTGAAGTGATCTTGCTTTCCCACTCATCTCTGCTAGAGGGAGCTACTGTAACTTGGACAGACTGCTGCCACCAGTCAGGAAAATCCAGCCTCATCATAAAAATCATCAAACAATAAGGGTTAGATCATTTTGTGGCCTGTCATGTGTAATGTGTCCCCTGTTCCATTAGTCAGCTTTTATCTTGCCATGCCACATCTCTGTACACATTTTTCTCAAGGAAACATTTATGGAATTGGCAAGATTATGTTCCATATTTGGAAACATACGTTTTCACATCATATTGTCTTGAGGAGCTTCTGGATTTTTGGCAGTTTATTTACAATTATGCAAATGCACAGAGTTCCTGGGCAGGAACTGACTCACTTCTTCCAGTTTTTTCTTTTTTCAGCACCACATTTAAAATGCTGCTTGAGGAACCCAGGACAGCAAATTCACCGTCAGCTTTTCAATTACAAGAGATGGTGTTATGTTAATTACTTTTGTTACAGGCTTGTGATGTTTGTTTATAGATGTTTTTCCATTTTATTTTACATACTAATTTAAAAAGTCTTTCAAACTGTGCTATCTTGGTTCTTATTTCTCCTATATATATTTTGTTCTTGTGTTCTATACATTGCTGTAAAGCACTTGTAAACTAAATTTTATGATGTTGTCAGGCACAGTCCAGGAGCCACAGCTGAAAATGTTACATTATGTTTGTTTGTTTGTTTGTTCGTTCTAGAATTTGTTCATAGCTTCTCCCCTGGTGATTTAAGGCTGTTGATAGCGTATAACCTGATAACATTTGAATTGTGATGTAAAGCTTGAACAGAAGACAGTAGCGTCTCAGGTAGTCTCTTTTCGTCTTGCTGTTGGATTTTGCTCGGGCCACAAATGGCACGGCATGTTTGACTAAGACAAAGGTTGTGTTAAATTACAACAAGACAAAACACAATGATATGGAGGCATGATGACTTGGATATGGATACATATCCTTGGTCAAACGTCAATCATACCTGATTAATGCAGTCAGTTTGTCTCGTGACCCCTGCAGGAACTAAAATCAGCTGTTTAATGGTTGTGTTTTATCAATGCCAAAAAAAACCCATTCCTTTTCTATTGACAGCTACCAAATGATGTCATAATAGTTTGCTGCATAAACTTAACCACAAAGTGCCATTTTTAATAGAAGACACACAAGATGTAAACTGTATTTTACATTTATTTCATTGTGATAAAACACTGGAATAGTTTTAGCCTTAACAGCACACAAAAACAGTCAGTTCCCCAATAAAAGAAGGCGGTTTAATTCAAAGTATTCAGTATAATTTGATATAAAATTAGCTGGGAAGAAGTCAAATGTTCTCGCTCAGCTTTGAACTCGATGACCTCAAGGCAAAATGGCAACTATTTAATCTATGGTATACAATTTATGTTGAGACACAACAAGTCTCCTCGTGCAGCCAGACAGCTATTAAGTTGTAAAAAGGATCTCACTGCTGTGCAATCTGAACTCTTCGATGTTAAATGCGAGACATGCTTGGGGAGCTTTGTCATCAGATGTCTCAATGTACTTCCCCACGGAAATAACACACAAATATAATTGCTCACCTTTTGTTACTATTGTGCACTGAGTACAGTATGTGATCTGAACTTACCCCATAATTGTTTAAAACTGAAGAATACCAAAAAAAGATCTTTGTGTCTTAAATCTTTTATTTTTTTAATGAAAAGGTTGAATACAAGTAAGATAATAGTTGCAGTACAATAGTGTAATATTGACTAAATAACAAACAGTAATGAGTTAACGTGCTTAAGCTACATGTTAATGTCAGTGGCGTTGCTCTTCTAATTAATAAAAATACATAAAAAGAATTTTTCAAAGACAATTCTTGATATTTCCTGCAGATAGAGCACCATTTAATACTGTAGTAAATGGATCCACACAGGATCCCATCAGACTGTCATTCAAAAGAAAGGACTTTTCTATTCAGAAAGTAATTAAGAATGTACAACTCAGGTTCCATGAAATACTATTTGGGAACTGAAGCTGCAAGTCTGCAAAGGCATTTTTTTTTTTTTATCTCTGACTAATTTCCATGTGGGATGAAAAAACCATGCATGTCCTTGTGGAGCTCATTGTTCACATATGCTCGAGCGACTTCCTTGAATGTCTTGGCATCAAGCACAAGGATGAAACCACTCTGTCCTTGGTTGGAGTTGATAACCGATGCTAAAATCACCCCTGTAAATGGAAGGAGATAGGCTTTTGTGAGAATTCAGGAACTGATAAAGTCCCAAATACTGTAACCATCATCTCTGTGCAAGACACAACTTCTAAAACATATACCAAGAGACACAAAAAATGATCAGTCTTTAGTCCACTTCATGTCTCAATCTATGGAGGTCTAAAGTTCAATCAGTAATCTGTGTCCTCTCCTTCATTTACATTGCTTCATCATGGCTGAAGTGGATTTAAAAGATAGGTTTGGTGTTCTTCGACCCAGGCCATGTCAAAAGTATCAATACCCGTCATTTAAAGTTATATAAAATTCAGGGTTTCTTCTTCTTGTGAGCATTCATCCCAGGCTGACACTGTGAAGGCCGCGTTACACCATGCAGGCTGGAAATTTGCACGACACAAAGTCCAAGATTCCAGTTCAAGTGAATGCAGCATAACATGTGAATATACACAAGGCTGCTTATTATCATAAATGCTCACTGAAAACTTACTAGAAAGCACCGTTTGCACCGTTTTTTGCCTGGATAAATTCATGGACATTTTGACGGTGCTGTGAGTTTCCTGCTTTCCTGTTTCCTGTCATTTATAAAGTTTTTTTTGAGGACAAGAACAAATGGCGTGTTGGATAGTGCTGAAAAATAAGAAGAAGATGCAGCACAGTGGCATGCGCCTCTTCACCAAAGCTAGTGGTGAAGTCGTGGTATGTACTGATATAAACGATAGGAATCAATAATTTAATATGGCATGGGTTGAAGAATAACAAACCTTTCCTTTTGGTGAACAAATTCAATAACAGATTCTGATTTTAGCTGGATTTACCTGGTCATCTGACTTCATTAAAAGACCAGGCATCCTTTGCTGTTTTGTACTTTCATTGTATAATTCAAGAAATTCTTATGTGTTAGTCTTATGTCAAATTACAGCATGCAAGATTCTCACCATCATCCTCTGCCTCTCCGTTGGGCCTGGGGATGAACAAAGGCTCTGAAGGCCAGCAGTTCTCCTCACTCCACCTAACCATTGTCTTGGTTTCTGTGTCAAACTTCCCGATCTAAAGAAACAGATGAAGATTTAGACAAGCTTTCACACAGCCAGTGTAAAACAACTTTGAATTTATCCCATATGGAGCAGAACAGGATTTTATAGCCAAGCAGGAGTCCCACAATAAGTTGCAATGTTTGCCTGAGAGGCATGGATCAACTGAACAACAATGATTTACAGACAAGGACCCCATTAACAGGCCAGAGCAGGCAGAGCTGGTGAGGTGGCAGTTTCATTGTGTGCTAGTGGGTTTTTCATATAATTACATACTTTGTGGCTTGCCATAGCCTTGCTTCCTCAGAAATGGGCATGGCGGTACACTAGAAGAATGAGTTCATACAAACTGCAAACTTGCGTGCACAGTACAATTCTGGTGTAAATATTTCCACTTACTCCTCCAGCTGCTCACATCACATCTTAGAGCAGCCCACCCATTTGTGTCATTTTCATAGTTTTAACTGGCAAAAGCACAATCAGATATACCCCAGTGTCACATAAACACCTCTGATGTATTGTTATGCTAGCATGTTTGTCTTATATAAACTACCTGTCTTGGAGGTGGAATCTCTGGCAGGGGGTTGTGTGACCATCCCTGTCTGACTGTCTGTCTGTCCAGCTGCATAACTGACACATTTGCACAAAACTTGGTGCTTAGGTTGGTCATAGGCCAGCCAAGAAGTGATTACTTTTTTGAGGCTCAATCTCAGGCCATTGTCATCCCTCCAGGGGGCATGACAATGGCCTGAGATTGGCACAAACAGGCCACAATTTCACGCTGACGCAACGAGACAAATCCCACTGGAGAGGTTAGTCATGGATAAAGATGTCACTGACCAACTGACCAACCTTCCCAGCAGACTGGCTGCATGGGGTGTGATCTGTGACAGCAACATTACTTTAAGGGGTTGGAGACTGTGAAATTAGCAGGTCTGGACTCTATTAAGGCCCTGCTCAAGCCTGGCCTTAAAATGTGTCTTGGGTGATCTGATAACAGGTGGGCAGCTCTAAGTACAGTTGTAAATGCCCCCAAGAAGCATGGAGGACGCACTGAGACCTTGTTCCCACCTGGTATTAACATCCGTCCTAATAAAGCCAAATACAGGCTGACACCAGTTGTAAAGAGCTGCAGTGCGTCCCCAATGCGTCCTGGGGATTTTGTTCCATATATACTTCAGAGGCGGCAGTCTTTCTTAAATTTCATGCCCTGGCGCAATTAAACACATTCTTTCTAACCCTAGACGCGATAGAGTTACTATAGGAATACTACACAAAGATTATAGGCAGCTGAGCATTGCGCGTTGCAGTTACTGCAGGAATACCACAGGAATACAGGCTGATCTATCCACTTAAGCGGAGAAGACGACCCTCATGCTGGGATAATTAAATAAAGTGAGCCTATAACAGATGTGAAATGCGTCTTCAGTGATTGACAGCCGCATTAAAATGAAGCTGCGTGAGCAAAGTTGTCTCCTTTTGTTAAATACCAGCTGCCTGTAAATTCCTTTTTTTCTTTTTTTCTTTTCTTTTTTCTTTTCTTTTCTTTTTGAAAGTAAATAATACGTGTGTATTTGCATATGGAGCGGGGAAGTGAGTTCCCAACGCAAGTAGGCAGGCAAGACACATTTGGAGACGCATCTTAATGCCAAGTGTTTACGCACAAACTCACAGCTGTCCACTTGTGTTCTGACCACCAAAGACGCATTTTGGTGCGGACAGCGCCTGAGATCCAGTCGCTAAGATCGCATTTGGATGTGGTCTTTGCCGCATATGGCTTCGGTCTTTTAGCAGTGTGTACGCAAATGTGTCCTGGGTCACACTGAAACGCCGCTTCAATCAACTTGTCCTCCTCATTAGTGGAAGCACATACTCAGTCATGTGCCAACTGCGTCACATTCAAGTGTGAAAGAAGAAGAACCAACAATTGCAGGCAAACTAGGCACAGCAAATGCATCGCTGCCTCCCGCCGGTTCCAAAAGCAACGACTTTGGTCTTTGCAAATGGAAATGATGTTTGGGTTTATTTGCATATAGAATGGGCTGGAGACCATGCGGAGACGCATTCTAATGCGAACCGGTGTGAGCTCTCCTCTGGTACTAGATTAAGTCGGTCAGTAAGCCAGTCGACTGTAGCTGTTTGTCATCTTTATTAGTGCTTTTACTAGGTTGATTACATCCCTACAGCCCTCTGACGGCAACAGGATTATTATTTGCATTGTATCTGCTGCCTATAATTTGAGGAATATCAAGCATATTATCAAAGCTCCTTGCAATTACCCGGTGCAACTAGCTGCGTTTAACACCTATCAGTTATTTTAAGTGGAGGCCAGGCGTATGGCTGTGAAATAGTGTAATAAAACACAATCATGGCTGTTATTTTTGAGTAAACCATAACTGCAGCATGACAGCTTTTTTGTTCTTATGCAAAAAAAAAAACCTCATAATATTTACACAGCTCTCACAGGTTATCAAAATAAGTGCCTCGGTCATGTAAACAGGATGTCAGTGGAAGTCACCACGTAAAGGGCTTAAACAGACAATTTCCTCTTGAGGAAAGCTGGTCTGGACTCTCACCTCCATTGAGAAACTGTCCTTATGCCACAGCAGCGAGAGCATTGCATTTAAAGGGTGTAAGAGGGACTGATTTGATTAGCCATGATTAACAATTTGTAACACAAGCCTTTTTCCATTGTGCCACAGCTGTGCCAGAATCCTAGTCATGACATGAGCAAAAATCTGTGGGTCATACTCAAATGGGTGGGTGCTGTGAATTTGCACCCTCATTCACAATAACAGGGCCTGAAGCCTCTTAGTCCAGTTCTTCCCTTTCCATGAATGTTTCTCTAGTTTATCTTCCAGTCACAGAGTGATAAAGTGTGGTATCTTGACACCAAAGATCATGCCAAGTGTTGTGCCCGTGCAGTACTTTGAACCAGCTACTTTGCCTTTCTAATACATCATAAACTTGGAATTGAGCTGTAAAATAAATTGCAAAAAGAATTTCTCAGTACTGTCTGCACGCTACATCAGAGAAAGTACATGGACTGGGATTGGGGGTGGAATTAGGTCAGGGTAGGTTAGGTTGAGTAGAAGTCAAAGATTTATTTCATTGATCGCTGGGAATATATATATATATATAATATGTATTTTTTTCATAAGCACCTGATACAAAATGTAAAGAAAATCAAACAATATGGATTACAATACACAGCATGCATAATAATGTTAATAATCAATTTGTCACAAATGTGACAAAGTTTCCTTTGTTCATGAACAGCTAGTCTCACTTGCTGTGGGGTTTCTAATTTCAGTAAATGTTATAATAATATGAAAACTAATAACAGACTGATTGAAATGCTTCATTTCAGGGAGTCCACTGTGCCATGGTACTGTGAAATTCTGCCTTGCACATTGCCTTAATATATTTTAAATTTTCCCAATACTTCTGGAATTCAAGAGAAGAAAACTGTGGGGTCTGCATTTTTTTTTACAGCCCATCCCGTGTGTGTCATGTGGAAAAGAATAAAAATATCTATTAGTCTGAGTAATGCCAAGATGTTTCCTCCGGTGCCTTCCTCTTTGCAGAAGATTAGTGTCTGAACTCTGCATTTCAAATGAGCAAGGCACACTCCAAGACTTTTTCTTTTTCCCTTACTTTCTGTGAGAAGAAAAGTAATTCATCGCTTTGAAGCTAATCAACAGTTTCCTGCGTGTCTGGCGAGGTCACGTGCAAATGGACAGGAACTTTAAGGACAGGACGCCTGGGCATTGCAGCCACTCATTCTGCGTCTTTGTCTTTGTTGCAACAATTGGTAATTTGCACTTCAGTAAATTGCTTCCTATCCTCAGTTACGTCAACTGGCGAGTCTTGGTTCTGCAAATTGCTTCCTACCTCTGCAAAAACAATGCTGGCAGGAACAATCTGTTTCCCATTTTGTCCTATATTTAGAGGGAATAATCTTTACGAGTCTGCCAGTGTCAGGTCTCCTCTGGCACATAACAGTTATGAGACTGCCAGGGATCACACACCCGGATGTTCCCACCAATATTCTGCAGCAATAGCTTTACAAAAATGTTGAATTTTACCTCTGTGGCCAGTGCAGATCTCTCCACACAGCACCCATAGACAAAACGGTGCCTCTTGCCATTGACATCATAATTAATTCTGGGCAATTCAAGGCCTGTTGGAAATAATGCAACACATCAAATCGTAAACTCATCAAGACACAAGTTGAGGATAACTCTGATTGCTGCAAACGTCTACTGAACATGCGTCAGTTTTACCTTGACAGAGCACCTCTGCCTGGCAGATCAGCTTGTCATCCTTCTCTTTCACAGCACTGGCTGTCGTGTACTTGAGCTTCACCAGGTTGTCTCCTGCCTTGGTGCCCTGCAGACCCGGTTAAACACGAATGTTAGAGGAATTACTTTGCTTTTATTTAGGCTGGCTGTCATTTGTAATGCTTGAAACCCACCTTGTCATGGTGCAACGGCAGAGCAAATCTTCTGTAGTTTGGTATAGAGTAGCTATCGTCTTTTAAGTCAGCACCTTCTTTCAGCTTGTTCAGGTAGAACATTTCATAAAGGCTATTATCATCGTAGGCGATGGCATCAAAGATCACATGACCATCATCTTCGAAAGCGTTCACGTGATGGTAGACGATCATTGCCCCTGTGTAGTATTTTGTCTCAATCTCTTTGCCCGTCTTCCTGTCTATCAGGTGAATCAGAGTCTGTTCAAAAAGTAAACAGATAGAAACACATCATGAGTTTGGCATTGTGCTCCCTTTCTACGACTATAACACTCACATGCTCATAAGTGGCTTTTTTTCCATTTGTATCTGGGCCAATCAGATACAAATGTATCAGTGTATCAGTGAAGGGTGACTGATACAGAGACCAGTCACCCTTCACAGGAGTGAGACAGCCGTTAACAAGAAGATATACTAATTAGATGCAATTTATGGAGTTTCACAGATGCAAAGACACACTGGAAACAAGAGGAAGTGTTTCACATATCTGGCACTTTTGCCACAGCTCAAAGTCTCCCTGGAAGTACTGGAAAGGTGGCAAAGTGTGATCTAAGACTTCCAAGTCATTTGCTGAACACTGTTGCATTCAGTTGCTATTTTCAATCAAACCCTGATGATAAATGATGAGCATAAACCATTATGGCGGTGGATTTTTAAGTTCAGGCTGCACCTTTGCAAGTTGAAGAACAGTTCAGAATTTAAGTATGTTTGCACTCTGCCTTGTAGTTAAATTTACTAAATGTGAACGTTCCTTTACTTAAATGGGTTATAATGCAATCACATGTGAGCACAAGCATGGTGTTATCACTAAAGAAAAGAGAGAAGGAAAGAAAATGGGAGAAAAAACAGATCCAGGCACTAAAGTCAAAGTTAAAAAAAACAAACTTTTATAAGTAAGTAGCATTATTTGGTTTTGTAGCCCTATGAATGAAATATGTCAGAGTGAATGAAACATTAGAAAAGCAAGAATACAAGAGTGAGTATCAAAGTCTCTCTTACGTTGTCCTCAGGATGGTATTTCAGGCAACTTGCCCAGTTGACCCCCCTCATGTATGCTGTGGCCATCTTTACGATGTCCAGTTTGAAAGGCTGCTCAATGAAGATGAAATAGTTTTCTGTCATGCCGAAGCTGTGGTAGTAGCTGGGGGTCAGGAGCGAACGGCAGGGCACTGTGCAAACGACCTCCACATTCTTCAGTGCTGAGGCCTTTTTGTCTTTGTCTGATCCTGGGAATGAGCAAAAGAAAGTTTAAACTAGGTTTTTAAAGATGTTTATTATCACTTGTTGATGTGTGAGTGGTAAATAAAGCAAATCTCTTAACTAATACTAGGAATATATTTGGCAAAGACACATATTGCATGGGCTATCCTGCTATACACTGGTATGCCTGGGAATGCATTATAGTGGTACATCTGACAGTAACAGACACCAGATGACATGCTCCTATCACCACTTACTTCTGTGCTGCCGGGTGACGTTTTGTCTAGTTTTCTAGCTTCTGTGAACTTTGTGCAAGACCTCTGGCATAAACGTCAGCTGTTTGGTTAATGGTTGTATGGAAAATACTGCTTTTTCACAGCAAGGACCTTTGAGGGGTTTGACTTTGACAGCAACCGTCACATCTCACCAAGTCCTCCCTCTCTGAGAGACAAGCATGTATCTGAACTACCGCTGTTAAACACGTGAAATTAAAAGACAACTTGTCATCTTGTAATGCAACAGTAGCACTACTGCTTTCTTTGATTAAACACGATAGGGAATCTTTAGGTATTAATCCTTGATGATATATAATGAATGAATGATGTATTAATCAGATGCTGGAGTATTAATACAAATTTCAAGCCTTTGGTATCATCGTGTGTAAGTAAACTTCTGTTATTTTGTAATAAATAACAGTAAAAAAAAATGCTGAAATATGCACATAGTACAAAATAGGTGTGTCCACCATGTGTCACTCTTTGGATAAATAAAGAGCGATACTTGACACTGTCCTGCATTGCCCTCAAATCCAAGGAAGGAAAAAACAAACAAACGAAGGAAGGAAGGAACAAAGAATGGCAGACATTGTTCGCTCTGTCCATCGGTGTCATCCGGTGCTGCTGCCCTGAGTGTTGTGTTTTGACTTTCACATAAAGCATTAATGCTGATAGGCAGGGCAAACCCTGGGGCGTCAGGACAGCATACCTTTCTTTGAGTGAGCAGGGACTTTGAACAGTGTGTATTTGGTCTTGCCCTTCTCAGCTATGGAAGTCCCTATGTTGAAGGCATTGCCCTCCTTGTCGTAGTGTGGATGGGACGTCACCACGTTCACCGCCAGGTACTTCAGGTAATCCACCTGAGTCAAACAGAACATGAGCTCATCAGCTCCAAAAAAACATCAGTATCACATAACAATGAGCTGATGAACAGCTCCTCATTGCTGATGTGGTAAACATTAATGCACGTCTTTGTTCTTCACGAGTCATATGTGAACTCATGACGCTCTATGCGTTAAGTAAGCGTTAATGAATGCATATTAGCGCAGCAGTCTTGTGTTATCCAAATGTCTGTGCGATTTGGATGTGCAGTGTAACAGCAGAGACCAGAGGACTGTTACCTTCTCCTGAGTCTCCAGGGTCACAGGGTCAATCTTGCGGATGTAGTTTGTTTCAGAGGTGGCATAGTAGTCGTTCCCATATTTGATGATGTTGCTTGCACCGTTGTCAGTAAAGTCAGGCACTGTGTGGTTAAGAAAGGTGATTGCCCTGAAAATTAAGGGGACATTTTGTTAAAATTACGATTGGAAACAGGAAGGACTATCCAACACAAAGTGCTGATTATGCCCATATCATAGATCTCACTCATATTTGGGGTTGCATCTAATTTATAATTAAATATGAACAAAAATAAAAAGTTATAAAAGTTATTTTTTATGTGTCAAAACTCAAATGTGCTGTGAGTTAAGTGACTTAAATGGCTCTTTGAATACAATACATGGGATTTGCGAACAACAAGAACATTTATGTGAAATATTTCTCCTGGCTTAACTGACACAAATGTTGCTTAAATGGCTCCTTTTTTAAGGCTCATGTGTAAACTGTGTTTACCTGGCAGATAGCAGTTATTGGAAGCAATTGTAATGATTTGTAGATAAATTGTGTTTTTGGTGTATTACAATCCCATAAGGGATGGGTCGCAAGACAAGACACAAAAATAAATAAAATTCAGTCATTCATTTAATGTTTTTCGAAGCGCCAGAGAATCACACAACTAAATGTCTGCACCATTAAGATAAAATAACTGTCATGATCCTACACACCAGTCATTCCCAAAGACACGTGGATGGCAAGACATTTAAAAAAAAAAAAACAGGCTCTTGCGTCATCAGTCATCAGTGTCATCAGATTTAAATCTGCAGTACACATTTGAGCCGCATGGAGGCGCTCCTTGGCGTTTCGACCATATTCACGGTTTCCGCCGTGATGACCAACACATTGTGCGGTCAGCTGCGACAAAAAGATCATTGGCTTAAAAAATAAATAAATGAATGAATAAAACAAAGAGCACATGATCGGCTGAATGAGATCCTGATGTGGTTAACGAGCGTGATTGCTGACTGTTAATTGAGCTCTCTTATGATGATAAGCAAAGAAACCTAGCAAGCCTGGTTTTGATAGTGCTTATCATGTTCGCGTTGCTCCGACAATTGTGCTGATAACATTGAATCTAATATGAAAGGCTAGCCTGCATCTGTTTGCTTAGAAAGGGGGAAACGAGCCTGTTAACTCCTAAATGCACCTATTTTGTCATTTATAAAGGATTTAAGGTGTATAAGATTTCATTAACATGAGCATAAAACGAGGAAGTGATTTATTAAAGCCATAATATAATACTAATATAAGATGATGCGGAAATGGTATTTTAGGATGCTGTGAAGCACCCTACGGTTTCATTCACGCGGAGAAGATCAAAAGACAGTGTAAAACTGAGAATATACTTGCTTGACAATGAAGTTCTTGCTTGGATCTGGATATGCCATTGTCCCCATCTCAGACACTACTATTCGTTTTGCAGTCATGTTGGCTTGATAGGTGTCACCTCTCAGGTATTTGCTCCTGTAGGTCACCTCACCTGCAACAGAAAGAGCCTGCTGATTTACAAAGACACTACACCCCAGGCCTTTAGGTGGGGCTCTCCTTTAATCATCAAAATTACATGCAAAGACGAAGGGAGATAAGCTGCTCTATAGAGGAAAATACTTATATTAAGCTTTTTTCATTCTAGATTACAGTTGAATTCACCATGCAGACTAACCATCTTTAAAAGTGAAGCTGTGCATGATTGCCATCCCGTCAAACCAGTGGCTGTAGCTGGTTTCCCCCACAGTGAAAATGCCGGGGCCATTGCGCAGCAGGGTGCCCTGCAGCCAGCTGGGGAGGCTCCCTGAGGAACCGACAAATGACACAAAACATCACTTCAACCCAGGAGCGCACCAATCTTTTTCCTCTCATTGCCGCACAAATAGTCCCGTTACACACTCATAGATCTCCATTTTCTTTCAACTGCAAGCCTGTAATTTGTTCCATGGTCCTACCTTTCACATCTGCTTTGTGAGGCTCCGGTCTCTCCGGCACGTTCTTGCTGTAGTCTGGGGCCATGTTTACAACGCTGTAACACACTCAGGTGTGGCTCTGCCTTTATAGTGCTGCGAGCCCCGGGGTGAGCAGACCACTCCCATTTATATAATTGTCTTTCAGCTGGGTTGGCCAACACATTTCCCCCCCTCTATCTTATCTATTACTCGTGGGTGTGGAAATCTTCCAGGACAATTAAACTCTGTTCGAGCAAACCGCCCGACACTCCATAGCCTACCACGATGGTTAAAGTGACCATTTAATGCATAAACACCAGTATCTAAGTTTTAATTGTGTTAAAGTGGTCTTTATGATATGATAGTTAAGAAAAGGTTTATATTTTAAACCAAAAACAAGACTTTTATTAGTCTGATTGAAAAGCAAATTATGTGATTTTTCTCACACTGTCCCAAATACAGCTGCACTGGACTGGACTGATGTTTTAATCCATATTAGAAAGAGACTTTATGGTGGCCTATGTTTTGTTTTTTTGTTTTTTGTTTTTTTTTTCTTTGTTTTTTTTTCTCTGATGCGCAGGATCGGCCAGGGCGCTCCTTTGTTTACGCCTGCGATATATCTTTTAGACACTCGGCATTTCATAAGTCCTTGTAAGCCTAGAATTAAGTAAAACAAAACAAAACAAAACAAACAAACAAAAAAACACCACAACAACAACAGAGACGTTGTGAAAAGTCGCTTGAATACCTTCTTTATTTATTTATTTATTTTTGGTTGGAATGAACTTCATGCCTTTCTTGGTATTTTCTTTCTCATCTCCTTTCATATCACTGAGCTGGACCTTGCATGGTTCAATGTGGGGTTTATAGTAACTTTATCTGTATGTGTTATCTCCTTTGTTGTAGGGCATGAGGCATGTTTTTTTTTTCCTAGCTGTGGCATAATTCTTCCTGGAAAGACCAACAGTTCCTCCGTTTTGGCTCCCAGAACTGCACTTCCTGGGAAAACATTCAAGGTGCCCCGTTTATCTCCAGTGATCTGCCTGTGGCTTGATGTAAGGTACTCTACCCTAGTAACCTCTCTAGGGGGGCCAGTTGTAAAAATTCCACATTTGACCTGTACATGACAACAAAGATGATACCCAGAGTCACACTAAATGTGTTGCTGTTTGGGAGCCATGCATCCTTAATCAAGATGCAAGCCCCTTACAGTGTTTTTACAAGTGGCATACAGAAAAGATGTCTGCATTTGCTTCATTTCAATCCAGAAGGAGAGGCTGGGGGTCACTGAGGTTATAAATCTGCTCAGAGAAAGTGCCTATTTTTGGTGATCTATTTGTGGTGAGAAGAGAGCCCTGCAAGTAGTGTTACTTATGTCTAGCATTACTTTATTACCCACTTGAATTCACTTGGACAATAAAGTGTCAGGTGTTGTCTGCTTGATTTGGAATCTGTCCATATAAACTTATTGTCGTAGCCTAGAGTACACGATTACAGTGCCCAGTGCTGTCCTTTAAAATTGTGTCAACAGGAAAGATATTTATCTGATGGACCTCAATGTTATATTACATCGAATCTAATGCAATAAAGGTCAAGGGACAGTATCTTGTTTTTTTTATGACAACAGTTTAATTTGCATATGCACCTGCTGACATAAGTTTATTGGTTTGGGGTTCATGGTATCATGGTCTCTCAGTCAGACAGGCCAAGGAACAGTGGGCAAACAGTGACAACACTCCTTCCCCATGACTCAGTGTTCTGCTCTGTGTGCACATTGGCTTTTTGATGCACCCACACAAATCTGCAGCGTCAGACTTAAACTTGATGGCGAGCCTTGCCCAATGAGTTTTCAGAAATGCCCACTGAAAACCACTCACCTGATTTCATCTGGATACACAGATAAGAGCACCAGTGTGCACACACAACTTCCTACCCAGATAGATATAGATATAGACAAAGAAGAACATACCACAGACAACAAACTTGCACAAGGACAAGTATCTTTTCTCCCTGTTAACCGTATTTTTAAAGGGAGTAGTTTCTCTCTAAGGACAGAGGATGTTGTATAGCTAAAAAGCCCCCTGAAGCAAATTTGTAATTTGTGATATTGGGCTGTACAAATAAAATCAACTTGACTTGCCTGAGCTCTTTTAACAAATCACATGAAGCAGAATACAGAGAAGAAGACTGCTGCTTTCCAGATAAGGAACATGGACTAAGTGGAAAGGGGAATATTTTATTTTGTTTTATATTATTTTAATTTGAATGAGCACATGTAGGCAAGGCAATGAAGGCAATAAAGCTGCCAACTGTAAGTATGAAGTGAAACTAATGTAACGGAACTGGTCCAGGGCGGAGGGGCTACCCAGGCCTCCTGCTAGACAAGAGAGTCCAGCAGCAGTGGTGGAGCCTGCTGTGTGGGTATAAATACCAGCAGTTTCAGAAACCTCCTTCCTGCCTCAGGGATATATGAACATCCAGCACGTTCTCTTGTGTGACATCTACACTCTTTTCTGCCTCAGCATGTTTGTGTGATCTGTTTCAGGCACAGACTGGATGAATGTGAAAGCAGCGCCCTCTAGCGCACTCTTAAGAGCAGAGGATGCTGTGTTGCTGTAAAGCCCCTTGAAGGCCATAGCCTGCAGATAAAACTGACTGGACTTCACACACAGTTACAATCAGGCAATAAACTGTTCATCAGCCATGCTTCAGTTTGTACATGTTTTAAATGACATGCAAAAGGTAAAAATTCTCTCCTTCTGAATCCCACTTGCTGTTTGTGTAAAAGTGCATATGTTTATTAGGGCCCAAGCCCTCTTGCTGGGCTTCCTTCCTGCTGCACATGTTGGTTGGATTTTAGAACTGAAGCCAGTCGGTTTTAAGAACTGAAGCCAGTCGGTTAGTTTGTCGGTTAGTCAAACTAACCGACTGGCCTATATTTTCAAAGATAATGAATGGGAAAGTGACTAAAATCAGCCTAAATGAGAGCCATTAGTTAGCCATTAATTATTAATTATTTAATTGTTAATTAAAGCCATTCATCAAAACCATTAGACAACAGTTTGCTAAAATAAGTCAAAGGTGATTTTTTTTTGGCCTATGTTTGTGTCTCTGTGACCTTGGTGGTGGAGCCAAAGTCTTTACTGCTATCAGTTCCGTGAACGTGGTTGTGGACATGAAACATGGAAAGAGCTTAACAGGGGAAAAACATCCTGTACTTAAGTCAGGTGAAAAGCTGAGTTTTAGGCAGTAGGAGGAGATTAGACTGGGGCAAATAGATAGGAAAAACAATAAAATGATACTGCTGTTTTCCTTTGAAACAACCAAAGAGGGTTACCCCACACTTCGGGCCAGTTTAAGTACAGGCAGTGGTGGAAGGAGCAGTAGAAATCAAATGGAAGTACTGCTACTGTGCTGAGATTTTACTCAAGAAGAAGTACTGTGGTAAAAATCTGCTTAAGAAAAGCAGTGGATAGAAGGTGAGGTGTGGATAAGAAGTGTTTTTTAATCGTCAGACAAATTCACCGATATTTTTCCTCTTTTTTCAACACTCTCAATGGTCCTCACTTCTATCGACCATCTGCAGTTTTTCATCTGCACCTTTTACTGGAAATTTGGACAAGACAAAAAATAGGGCCAACAAAGCAGACGCAGATTCCTCTTCTCATCTTTGCTGACTGAGCTTTTATTGTGAAAGATTCTGCAATCTGCCATTGATCATTTGTTCTCTGTAATGGATATGATTTAAAATGTAGTGAAGGACAATACGCAAGCAAAAATGTGCTTAAGTAAAATTAAAATTATATACACTCACAAAAAGCTACTCGGTTACAGTCACATGATTAAATGTGATTAGTGGCTTCTACCTCTGAGCACCAGGCAAGAGACACTGACCACCTTGGATTTAATTAACCTGCGATAAAATGTTGTTATTGTGGTGTTGTATGACAATGAGGAAGAACAACTAAAAATAAATAGTGTGGCTCTGATAGAGCTGCCAACCCACCCTTTGTGTTTTTCTCACTTACAAATAGCAGCCTTCATTTTGTACAGGCAAGATCACAGTAAAGACAAAAAGCTAGGTAAAGTTAGGTAAAGAAAATCAAGAACGCATCATGTTTTTCTTTAATATTTTAAGCATAAATCTCAATCAGGCAGGTTCTGGGAGTGTATGCAGAATTTGTGATATAGAATAGGTGGAAAACGCACAATTTGGATGCACACTTGTTCTTAGATCACCAGAAAGCCAAATCTGGGAATGGCATCTTTTTCTGCTTTAACCTCATGGTTGTGACTTCTCTGCGTGTCAAAAAATATCATATCATATCAAAATGGTGATACGCCTCATTTATTTTGGCATTTATTGTAAAGAACAGAAGAAAATGTAAATGACCATAATTTTCTTTTCTTTTTTTTCCCTGATAGATTCATAAAATGGCAGGGCACACAGACCCTGCATAAAACTCTCCTCCTTGTACCAAAGAATGACTGGCAAATAATTTGAACCAACTTCTATGACCAAGGCACCTACTTTGTATTTTGTGTAGTTCTCTTGGCTTAATAAATCAAAGACAATGGTACACATATAATGCAAGATGCACATAAGATATTAATGTTTATTTGCACTGTCCAGATTGTTATAAACTGTGCTAGTATTCAAGTATTCCCTTAACTGGACATTTCTGTGCAGGGCATTCCACTACCGATCTCCGCTTCACCTCGTTCCCAGAATATCAGTTGTCATCTGTGGATTACATTAGGTGGCACAGTACAAGAATACACTTAAGTAAACATTATGTACATGTATCCAGAAAAAAGGAAATAAAAACAACAAACAAAATACATCTTGCAAAAATGTATATGCTAGTTTGTTTACAGTGCAATCCCCATGCAATACCACATGCAGTTATAGAGGGTGCATGAAGACCATATTCCATGCATGACCTGGCATACAGAGCCACATCTATTTCTACCAGAAGTGTCCTGCTGCTGTCCTGAAAGCCTTTAATGATTTGCTTTTGGTTTCTATGATATATTGACGGACATCACATCCAACTGGCAGACATCATGTCCTGACCCTTTTATCTAAGATACAGAACTGTAAGTGATATGCACTTGGAGATAACATCCACCCGTAATCTGTTGTCATGTCCATCCTGTTCCAAACACATTGTAATCAGTGAGCATAACTTAAGAGCCTTTCACACTGTTGTACCAAGCCAAACTGAACTAATAGGAGTCATACTGTGCATGTTTAGTTAGCCACAGCTTGTTGAAATGGTAATGTGAACAGAACTGAACAGAAAGGCCTGATCATGGCTGCAGGTTGGCCCTGCTGGATGAAAAATTATGACCCTGACAAAGAAATGCATCAGGGCAGTGTCGTCCCATGATGACACCGTGCTGACATGTCAAACATCACTGTGTAGTAATAGCCTAGATAACGGCACAACTTTTATCCACATTGACCTTTGAAATGTTAAAACGATATCCCTAAGAAAACAGGAAGTCCTAAAACACCCGTCCATTTTAGTAATTACATCCTTTGGAGACTTGTCTGTTACAAAGGCCTCACTATCACATTTGACAGGCATTAAGAAAATGGAATAAAACACAACAAAAACACACTGAAAACAGCACATTTTTTCAGTACGGTGAGGAGTTTGACGTAACAAAAATATTTACTGTGCAATCAAAACTCATTTTAAAAAGGCAACATAGCACAAAATGAAATGCTTAGCATAGCAAGGTCTACCGTAAAGGCTGGAGTTCCCTGCTTCTGTTTCACAAACCATTCGAAAGAAGTAGGTACAACTTCAATGAAAATTCAAGTACATGTTTTGGAATTAAATTATGAAAATTTAACTTTGACATTTGAAGTTTATTTTTTGTCTTAAAAACTAACAAAATGAATTGTTCCTGTGCTCAGTTATGTTACAATGTAAAACTGCTCACACAAAATGACGCATAAAAATCAATGTCATCTTGAAACCTTTCTACATATTTATATTCAGCCACTGAAATCTGCACACGCCCCTCAAGTCGTGTTTTATGAATCAATCAGATGAATAAACATGGAATAACACATCATGTCTTGATTGAAAAGTAGAGGGGTAAGAATATATTACAGGATGCAGGGTCTCTTTGCATTACTCTGCTACAAAACATGTTCTTCAAAGACTGAGAATATGAAAGACTCTTTGATATCAAATAGATTTCTAGCAAGTAGTGAGTTTAATTGCTGGCTAACATTTCCAATCCCTTCACGGAAAATGCAAATGTCTGAAGAAAATAGCAGCATGCAGCATGTTGGCAAGTGTCACGCAGGGGGCAAAATTAACATTGTGTGCCCGAAAGGTATCATAAATAGTATGTATGTATTTGATATAAACCTCAAGTTAATACACGCTCTCATTCGGACCTAATAACAGCTACTGATAGAATAGAAGAGTCTTGCTAACTCCTCCCACTATAATCTCTTGGCATGGATGTAGGATGTAAACCAGTTGCTGATCCATGTTCAATTTTTTTTTGCTGTCTTCCCACAAATCATTACAATTTGGGGTGTATGGTGCTGCAGATCAGTTTCATCCCAGAACATGCATTGCACAATGTGAAAAAAAATGTAATGTCAGCTCCCATTATAACATTGAGTCAACAATTAATCTTTTGTTTGCAGTGTGGTATTTTTTTTTTTTAAGGTTGTATGGTTGTCACGTGAAATATCAGATTGTGTATGTGTTATATCATGTGGATTTTACAAAACTGATGTAAACTGTTTCTCTTAGTAAAATGAGTGCTTGTCTTTGCATTGCTTTTCTTGGTGTACAAACAAAGCGGTGACATTCACTTTCCCTTCGAGCATTCTCTCTAACACATGGGCAGACCGCTGGGCCAGCCTCAGCATACTAGCCACTGGTTTACTTTTGATCAACTAAAAACATACCTTTATTTCCTTGAATCTTTAAAAACCCATTTCCCTGGACCCCAGCAAGAAAAGGAAACCAAAATAACCTGTACATACAGTGTGTCAATGCCCGTTCAGCCCTACGTCATTCAAGTTTACCATTTAAACACAACAAACAAAGGCTGGGACATGTTTTGTTCGATGAACTTCTTTAAAATGGCTGTCTGTACGAACCCCTTCAGTGAATGACAGTGGGTGGGTGATGAACTGATTTATTTCAGTCATGCTTGCTCGTCTCTGTGTCGAAATCCAATCCACTCCAGTCCCTGGCAATTAGCTCATGATTACTGAGGAAAATGAGGTGCTGGAGCCTTCTCCATCAATAGGCATTTGACAAGAATTTTATGGCACTGACCAATACTGAGGACTCACTCTACATTTGAGGTCCCCTCTAATCTTTGCATTGTCATCAACGTGAACTTGTGTTTCACCATTTGAACGCTGGGACTCAGGCAGCAATGACACTAAAAGAAAACTTAAACGCGAGCGGTCCATGACGTTTCTCAAGGAACAATATGCTGTCTAAAATATCATAAAGAACAGTAAACTTCTTGACAATTTGTGTTTGGGATAACAGTCCACTGTCCCGGACCGGACTCTTATTTTGAGTGGTACACTGTTAAAGAGAAAAAGAAATTGGCCATGCACACAGAGTATTGCTAAGAGGCCGTTTCATGGCTTAGAGATGGCCGGGTGGACGGTCCATCGGTTCACATCCCAGTGCACTGCTCCTGCTTTTCAGACACAACACATTTTCCCTTGTTGTCCTCTGTCCTGTAAGGTAGCATTTCCCAAGTTTGCTGACCAGGAACATAGCCTGGCAGGCAAGGGTCCAAACTGATGCTGACTGGTGCACTGAGAGTGATGTCTTCTTGGCTCTGTTGAGGTGTTTCCTCACCACTTGGCTCCCTGGCTCTCTTAATCCGTCTTGCCATTCTCCTGAGGTGTATTGGATTTGCTCTGTCGTCCCGAGCGCAGCACCCTGTAGCAGCCGCGGGCAATCTTGTGCATCCACATAACGTTCATGATGTCCAAGCAGATACTGGAGCAGATCCAGGCTACACGGCCACCCCAGGGCACCAGGTAGAAGGCCTCAGTGCCATACACAGCATACATACGGCTGTAGTAGACTGGCATGACGGCGATGCGAACCAGGAAAAAGACTGCCGCCATAGCAACACCATTGGCCATGTTGGGCTTGGAGGACTTGGGGTAACCGAGTACCTCAAAGAACCAGCTGAAATACAACACAAGAGTCAAGTTGAGTTCAGGACAAAGCCATATGTTTTTTCTTTGGTTGCCCTTTTTCTTTTCCTAATAAAGTTACACAAAATCAGCCAGAGTTGCACTGACATAGCAAGCAGTAAATATGAATGCCAACAAGCCATTATAGCAACTGAGATTCCTTTGGACAAATGCTGCCTCAGATGCATGGCAGTTGACTTGAGAGCAGCTAAACCCCAAATTCAAATTTTTGTGAAGCCTGACATCTAGTGGTGGAAGGTTGGGTGCCTGATCTTTGATGGCAAGTGATGCCTCCACCTGTTGTACTCTAGGAACACTGACATCACCTAGTAGAAAAGACCAGGCTCCCTACTTTCCACCACTAGAGGTCAGGCTTCTCAAAAAGATTTGGGTTTGGGGTTTAGTCTTTAAACTTGGGATAAGCCAATCATTTGTAAGAACTAGCTTAAAAATTTCCTGTAGCCATGGAAACCCATAATTTTCCGTTTGCCTGCTCGAATTGTTTTCTCTTATATTCTACCCATTCAATGTAAATACTCCTACATATCCACAACCTCAAGTAACTTGTTCTTTAACTGTCACATCTAAGAATTGTAAAAGGTTTTGAAAAAAATGTAAAAGTCATTCATTCATGCAAATGGTGACCAACGATATTGGAATACAAAAATAATTTGTAGAAAGATATGTTACGTCACAGTAAACACATTTTGCCATACAAGGGAAGATGGAGGGAAAAAGCCTCCAGGCATCATCTCCAATAGCACAACATGAGATGTATATCTGATCAAGTGGCCGTGTTCAAAAACAAATGTTGCAAGAACCACCGGTCTTCTCCAACAAGGGACATGTGAACATAAAATCACCCCCACTGCATCGCTCAGGCAGGAGGAGAGGCGAAGACCTTTGAGAGGGTTAGTGGATCTCAGAAATGAGACTTCTGATATCAACTGGATTAAATACTGACACTGACCTGACCTTGCTGTCATTTGTCCGTTGTATAAACGTTACGTGTCACCTTCAAAAAATGGTATCTTCTGCAGCCATACTTGAGTTAGTAAATCATTATAGAATATACCACTCACTATAATACTGTGCGTTGATGAATTCTATTATTGTTAAGGGTTGATACTGTATTATTCAAATGAATTTAGAAAATACCTATCTGCTGTAAAAAAAAATAAATAAATAAATAAAAAACATTTAATTTCAACTCATTTCATTTTCATTTGATTTCATTTTTAAAAAAATCATGATATAGTCGGGTTATCTTTTCAATGCATTCTATTTGTAAGCTGGTATAACATTTGCTTATATACTATTAATGTTGGATTGCATTGTATTTTTTTTATGGCTAAAAAGCAGGATATGTAGGATTTTAACCACATAATGCATTTTTCTACAAATTGTAAATTCTACAGATTATATTCTTATGTTCACCACCAAGTAATTTAAGATGTCAATCACATGCTATCACAAGTCAATCAGCTGACTGAGCTTAACATATATCCCTTCTACATTGTTGTGTTGTCAAGAGTCAGCTTCTGCCTTCTTTATGTCAGTATTATTCATCGATTTAAAGTCTGTATTTGGTATCGAGTCTACAGACACTGACAAAGGCAGTGTTTGCCAAACCACTGCTCTAAAATCAAAGGTATCTTTGGATCAGAAGCTTATGTTTTTTGGCCATACATGTCACTGTAACTCAAGTCTTTCAAACCATGCAACTGTTGCTCTCTTAACATTTGTTACAATCTTCTATACTGTAATTATTTACTTGAAAAGAGACAACATTCAAATTAGACACATTTAAAATACTTAATATTTAATGACTATTAATGGTACTCCTATAATCATATAATATATGACTTCTTGAAACTGTGTGATCTGACCCCAACCCTGCACATGAGGAGCCCAGTGCCCAGGTCGTGGCGTGGAGATACCTACCGCTGATTCACACATGGGGTGGAAAACTCAGCGAGCAGGCGGAAGTTAGCAAAATAAGGCAACATTCCTTGGCCCTGGAAGAACAAGGTAAGAACAGGAAGACAACAAAACGGGAAAGGGACAAAAACAAAGCACTGAGTCACTTGGGTCAGAAGTGGGTAGGATGAGCATGACGTTGTTATAGCGTCTCTGCCCCGGGGAGGAACATGAACACAAATACCAAATCAATATCTCAGGAAGAACAGTTTCGCACATCAGCCCATGTATGAAATTTGAAAATCATCACAGGCGATGGAGATTTGTGTGCAATTCCAGTGCTGCTGGGGACGTAACCTTCTGCTATTTCATATTTTATCATGCAGTTCAAAAGATTAAGGAGACTTTTGGGGTGTGGGGGGGACTCGAGACTAAAATTAGATGAAGCCCTCACCGAATATAGGCCGGCTATTTTGTAGATCTACCAAAAGAGCCTTCTCCTTCAGGGCATAAAATTATTCCTTCAAGTTTGGCAGGCCAAATTTAGACTGCACCCTCTTATTTCATTTCCTAATGATCCACTCATATGTCATTTATTGAGATCAGACATACTGAAATCACTGAGAGAGTATAAAAAGATTTGGTGACATTTAGATTTTCGGATTATTCTTGTGTACAAAATAGCAGTGACACAGCTGCAGAGTTTCAGATTACCCTTGTGTTTGCATTAAAGGCTTGTAGACACCAGCGCATTTATGTATATCAAACAAACAGGAGGCAAGTGCTTTTCTCAGTGTTTTTAGGGGCGGGTGCTCATCCTAAAGTGCTAAATAGTCTAAATCTGCTCTGTGAAGGCTGATAGTACAAACGCATCAGCATGTGTTGGCTACGACAAGGTTTAAAGGTGTATTGCAATAAAAGACCTGCAGAATGGACACCTGAGGTTATCATCCATTTTTTGAGGGCCGGCTTTCTCTATTGATTTAGACATTTTTATGCACATATTGTATATAGTTGCTGCACACAAAATTTAAACATGGATTTTAAAAAAAAGGTCAAATTTTACCCAAAAAGTTTTCTCAGAAAAGAAATTGTTATATTGGTTAATTATTTAAGTCTAACAGTAAGTTTAAAGGCTCCAACTACAGTGGCAGAGGGACCCAATTTGCCTCTTCTGTCCTAAAGACACTCCCAAACATGTGACAACAAAGCCACATTGTTCATAAACACTGAAGCTTTTGTGCTTTAATAAAGAGCTAATTATTTTCTGGAAAGGAATTTTATGACACCTCACATGTTTATATTCTCACCAAGACAGCAGTAATACATCAATATCACATGGCAAGGCAATACATCTGAGTGCTTCATAGTTAGGGTTATTGAGCAGATATCAACATAGCACAGCCTGATACACATACAACCAGCCAGCCACTAGCTGAGGGAGCGATTAATAGCCATGCAGAGTAAAAAAGCTTTGAGTAAACTTACATACATGTCATCGCTTGCAAGAGCAAGGCCTGGTTTCCAGTTTCACAGGTATGAAATCATCTTTGTACCCACATGAAGTTCTAGAAAAGACTCTACAGTGATATCTGATCACTATCCTAAAATGGAGAGGCTATTGGCAGCAGGTTTATAGTCCATGGCCCCTTGCAAAGTTAGACTTTTGCTTTTTGCACAGTAAATGTGACTGATGTGGATGGACAATATTTGTGGTGTCAATTGTGGCTTAAAAGGTTGGGAACCATTGTTCTCCAGAATTAAGATGATTATAACCCCAGGATTCTTCTGGGAAACTCAGCCTTGCACTAAACAGCCACGATCACAGTGTTGACCCAGCTTACCTTGCCAAAAACCATTTTAACATTTCTGAAACATCACACACACACACACACACACACACTCACACACACACACACTCACACACACACACACAAAAAGGAGACTTACCCTTCTGAGCTGAAATGAAAGCTGGTCATTGAAACATACTTACTATGCGATACAGACAGGATACATCTGGATTGGAGTTTATTTACCATTTGATATGAACTTTCCACCTAGCATGAGCATGCTAGTACCTCTAGGAACTGGTAAGTCCATACTGTGACTGGGCATCATATCTGCTCAGTGCAGCGCAACAGCAATAACAGCAGACAAGACAGGAATGAACGGAGTCCCCATCTAGATCAAGACCTGCGCTGTTTTTTTAAATGACACAACCTTTTTTTGGTAGTTTTTGCATGAACGGGGATGACACAACCAAACTTGGTTTTGGTAATTTTTGCATGAGGGAATTTAAGAGGGACTATTTATGTTAAAGTCGTATTAGCGGACGACACAGAGACACACAGACATAATATTAGAAGAAACAAAAAAAGATGCCACCCCAGTTGGAAGCAAATAAGAAGCAACACTGACAACACTGACAGTAGAGCATGCATCCCATATTCACACAGCAGTCAAATATTATGTCTTCTTCCCTCTGACTAGCCCGTATTTGATTGTTAAAATTAAATAGCTATAAAATGTAAAATGTTGGTGCAAAGCACATCCATAAAATGACTTGAAGACTGCAGTGACCAAGACACTGCTGCACTGACGTAAACTTCAATACAGCTAAACATGCCAAGAGGCTCACAAAGTAAAGCTGATGTAAATAAAAGGAGATAACTAGGCCTTCCTCTTGCTCTTGCTGCTGGCTCATGCTCTTCTCACAGTCTAAAACATACTCACAGTCTTGAGAAGTTGGTGCAGTTGATGGCCTGTTTGGCCATGAACACTTCCACATGAACACGCTCAACACATTAACTAATAAGACTTTGACAACATATGACAAATTGACTGGATACATAATCAAATAAAATACAAATGCCATCTTTAAGCAGTACCAAATCATCATTCAGAAAGTTAGCCAATTTAGTTTCTTTGAGAGCAAATGGGCAACATGGTGAGCCAGATGGTTTCCCTGTGGTATTTGACTAATGTGGAACATTAGGTCTGTTAACCCACAGGCCTATTTCAGGCCTGGTCTGAAGAAACAGTCATGAGTGTCCAGTAACAGTATGGCCTACTTTGACTTTGAGGGTTTTAGATACAGGTGCTTGCTCTGTTTCTCCAATTGAAAGGCTGGATTTACACTGTCAGTTCAAATCCCATTTTGACTCCACCTACGTCACACTGATTTGATCTTACTATTACTGTGCAAACAGAAAATAAGAAAAACCTGTGGGATGTGATTTTCTTTCTTAAGACTCCAATGAAGACAGACAATAAAGATGAAATGATGTATGTCACATTAGGGAGGAAAAAAAGATATGTAAATCCAGCCCGTGACTGGAGAGAAGGTGGTGGTAAGACAGGGAAGAGATGTGAATCTGGACTGCATCACAGGGATTATCTTAAATACACTAAGCATGTGGTTGAGCCCGATCTGAGCAAACATCCACAGTGCTTTTTAAACACAGATTTTTATTCATTTGCCATTTTACCAAAGAGCTGCATGGGGTGCAATGCATGTTTTTATTTTATCCAAAAATAGTTTAGGAAGTATGCTAGAGCTCAAATGGAGAGTTAAGCAATGCACACTGTATGCCTTGTTATGTTTTCTACATAGAAAATAGATACTCAAGTATTTATAGTAGAGGGGCAAAGTCGGTTCTTCTCAGGAAAGCCTAACTAAAATAAAATGATTATGGAGTGTAGGAGTTTGGCTTTTAAGAAAAGTATTGAGTCATTCTTTACTTGTCTTGAAATGATAACGTCTGCAGATACACTAGACACAGTGCACTTGATGCAGCATTAGAAAGAGGGCCTATCCGTTTTGTAATGCACTTAAGCATCTCGGGATCATGTGGATGACAGTATTTGAATGGCTCTGTCTGAGCCCACGGGGCCCTAACTGTGTTCCCACAGCAGAGAAAGTGTAAGACATAAAATAGAGAGAGGAGGCAGAACTAGGCTCTGGCACAAAACAGATAGGCGGAAGGTAGATAGACAGGTAGGCAGTTAGGAGGGTTAGAAGTTGTTTGTTGGCATGCACAGTAACAAGAGAGACAGACCCCTCCTCCTCTCCATACCAACTCTAGAGCTTGTCAGAAATTTCAGAAATGTAAGCATGCACACAAGTGGTTACAGCTTCGCATTCAGCTCGGCTAAGCTCAGAGAAGTTCAGCTTAGTTCAGATTCACACAACACTGAAGGGGGTCAGTAAAACAAACGAAAAGCACAAAAATTGTAAGGGAAAGATTAAGGGGGGAGGAAGGGGAGGGATGGGGTATCGGCCATTACCATCATTGAGCATTCCATGCAAAAAATACCATAGTCATTCAATTTCATAATGATTCTGCGACAGAACCTGACGACCTAGAGGGTTTCAGATGCTTGGAACCAAGAGTGAACAGCACTGCCCTTTAATGCTGGGTTTATGCATCTATTTCCATATGCAGATGGGAGCCAACCATGCACTAGCAGTGCAGCAACGGCAAGTGAGTCGCTAATCACTACGGGCAAATCAGCGTCAGGCTCCTGCTACATGTTAATAGCTGGTTGGATAGCCACTAGTGCAATAGGTCTTGATTCTGGCCTTATACTAATGACACCAAGTGATAGTGTACTGCTTTTACACCAGACTACTGACCTGGGGAATAACCTGGGTCCACCATCTGGCGTGAGAGGGCTCAACTCCACAAAACAATCCTGATCAGCACCAAGAGCCAGGTAAATGACCTGCTTGGATCATGTCTGCCATACTGAAAAACTCAACCCAACTCAAAACTGTCCCTGCTGAGACTCATCAATTCTGCACCAGCAATCCAAATAATACTATCCTCTACACACACAACCAAATGTGCAGCAAACTATATGCTATGAAAATGTCCAGGAAAACTAAGTTATATTAAAAAAAAAAAAATCTACATGGATGACACTTTTCCCATCCATATGGTTTCCCCCTCAGACCTCTCCTGTTATGTACTGTGTGCAGATGCAGATTAAAGTGACCTCTCTGGGCACCTGTGAGCCTTTTTATCATTGAGGTGTCATAGCAGCAACAGTGGGTGGCGGGGACACTGAGGACACCTTCATAACGGCTGATAAAACACCGAGCTTCACAGGACACAGCTGTTCACCCTTGGTTGTCTCTTTCCCATCTTGCCTGCACGTTCTGCTATTGGACAATAGGGAACTCACCAGTACATAGTAGTAAGCATACAACGCTGCCAGATGGTGAACTACAAAAAACTTGTCGCCTATCGCCTTCCAATAGTAAAATATTAGCAGCAGATCTGGGAAAAAAAACAGGGAAAGAGAAAGAGAGAGAGAGACACCATGTTAAAAGGCGGACTTCTCTGTGAATTCACAAAATACAAATTTACACATACGATTGAATCTTTTTTTTGGACGTGTTTTATTCAACCCCCTAAAACCTAAACACACTGCACAACTTTATTTCTTTAAAAAAAAATCAAAAAAAAAATGTCTACTTTAGCCTTTGTAGATGCAACTTTTTTTGTGGGAGAGTGAAAAAAAATAGAATTAGAAAATTTAAAAAAGTAAAGTAAAAAGCAGAAAACTATATAAAATGTTAACAAAAGGGGAAAAATTTACATCTTCCCAGGGTATAGTAGTGATTTTTTTAATATATTTTTTGAAAGAAATGAAAGGCAATTTCAACCAAGGTTAATGATTTAACTGTGTTTTTGCCATAATTGTACAGTCCAAACATGGTTTCCATCACTGTTCATGTTTCTGCACTGCATAGCAAGTTTGCTACAAAACACTTACACTGATTGTGATTTAACATTTGGAGCTGCTGGTCAAGGCCGCACATTTTGTTGCTAAGAAACGCTGTATGACATACAACGTTGAAGCAGCCTTGACTGCCTTCAAGGCTAATCTGACAAAGAGACAAAGTGACTTCAGCATGCCACGCTCGCTGATTCCCTTCGGTAAGCACTTCTGTGTCTGGGTTCAATCAGCATTTTACTTCCTCCAGTCTTCCTCTTGTTCTAATCATACTTCATACTAATGACTTGTGGCTACGTTTTTTTTCCGTTGTCTCACCTTGGCAGGAGAACATGGGTAAACTTTAGGTTTCTCACCAGATATGAGGTAGCCTGTTGTGATGGCAACATTGATCTTCACCAGTGTAGGATCCCCCCTGTTGACATAAAGGCACATTAACATTTGATTTTTTTTTTTGAACGATGACATTTTTGAAGTTCTTTCACTTTCATTTGCCTCGCTTCACCCAACAGTTACTGGAATCCTTCCTGTCGGACCAGTTTGCAGAGTTTGAACACATCAGGTTTACCCCATTTAAACTACAAGAGCCACTGTTCTCAGCCAATAAGGATCCAGAACTGGGCCAGCTTAAGCTTTAAATTCATTCAATAGACGCTTTAACAAAACTACATTAATTTGCAAGCCACCTAACAGAAAATGATCCTTACCCTGAGTACATCTGAAAGCAAAATGATTAAAACTGACAAATAACAGACCACGTGTGAATTATCACCACAGCATTACGAGAGCTCTGTCAGATGGTCCGTGGCAGCCATCTGAAGTGCTAAGTATTGCATAGTGAACACACTGAGCTGAGAGTTACCCAACAGCCTCTGCATTTTAGTTTTTACAAACTGAATGTGACATGCCTCCTGATCTGGATGTTATGACGCTCGTATCTCTACAAATTCGTGCGTCTTGTGTTGAATCCAAATCAAATTTTATTTCATTCATTAAGTTTTTTTATTGGTGTCGTAATTTGGAAAATGAAAGCACTGCAAAATATGTGCTGGATTTCCCATTTCCTTGAGGCAAAGGGGGTTAACATCACCATGGAAATCAAACTAATAGCACCTCCAGAAAACATGAAGACCTCGGCTACGGTGCTTAAACTCCCAGAGTGGCTAGTAATGTGCGAGTGTGTGACGGAGCCTGTTTTTGAAGAAAGCGGGCACTTTCCAGCCAGCCTAGATGCGGAAAATAATGGTTTAAAAATAAAAACGTGTTTCACAGTCGAGCTCTCACCAGACTGGGTCTTCATTGACGGCGGTGTCAAAGAACAAGATGTAGAGACAAAAGATTCCAACCAGCAGTGCGTGAAACGTCGACACCGTCCTGAAACCAAAAACACACACACACACACACACACAGCAGTGATGATCTACTCTTTTCTGGCAAGAGCAGATGCTGAAACCTGTCCGTGTTACCCTGTTCAATGAGCATGCCAAAGGAATAGCGCATATTTATCTTTATTCATGAAGAGAGCCTGGGAGCTCCTTCGCTTTTTCCCCCTAATGGAACATAAACATCACCTCTTCAATAAAAGATACAGAGCGCTGGGTTTTTAGTGCCCGGAGTGAATCAGCTGATTGCCTGTCAGGGCTGCACGCAGATTCAGACCAATTAGACTAAGAGATTAAACACCGCTGAAGGGTCAGGCAGGAAGACAGGCAGTCATTCAAACAGTTAGACAGTTGAGTCAGGCACTTCTTGGCAGTCAGTCAGTAAGACAGAATGACACGCAGACAGGACTTGGCATTCAGTAAGTCCAACTGGCAGTCAGTTTGTTAGTCAGACTAGCAGCCTGTTTAAATACAATCTCCGAAGTCCTGCGGCCATCCAGAGCTTGGATCCATCCCCATCAACCACTCACATTCATTTGTATTTACTCATAAACCATGTGACCGTTTCAATTCCACAAACGCTATCATGAGTAATGAGTGAACATGGGAGAGAGTGAATATGGCTAGATTTCTCTGACCATCCCTCTCCACCACACATCTTGGGCTGGGTACCGCACTTAGATACTTTTATGGCACTGACCAGCCAATAAGTGTGCGGCATGCTTGTACCAAGACCTAATACTGCTGGTGATTGGCTGTCTAACATTGCCCGTTGTAGAAGCATGCTGACAAAACACCATGATACACCCAGAGATGTTGCAGAATTGATTTTATAATGAGATTTTTTTAAGATTTAAGGTTTAGGATCCGGTATGGAAGTCAAAATAGTGGTATCCATATCCGTATCGGAAATTTCTGAACAATACCCAACCACTGTGATATGATATGTGATATGGCTTTCAGTGTTTACGAGGCTGACAGATCACAGCAGCCCGTCTCTCTGTCACTCGGGCATGCACTGTCCTCTTTCGTTCCAAGCCAGAATCTGCAGTGTTCCCATAACAAATTGGTAGACAAAATACCAACAGCTAATAGATGACGTTTGGCTGGCTATGACGCACACTGTGACACTGGGGCAGGGCTGATGGACGAGATCATCTTCTCCCATGGCAACTTTGTGATTTAAAAGCCCCTGCTCCAGACAAAGAAATGTTATAATTCCAGTGTCTCTGCTATGCCATATCAAAAATGTATTTATTACTTATTTAGCACTTATTTGTGGGAATTGTGGGATCATGCTGAAATGCAGAATGATCTTCATTTATCGCCGGGAGACAGTACAGTCAGTGCTCGCGACTAAGCGTGTCCCATTGTCCCAGGGAGGGGAAAAAAAAGTGTTTGGGACAGACAAAAATTGCGAAAGCAAATTATTATGTTATGATGTGTTCAAAAGCAATCTTGTAAAATTTTGCTTTTTGGCAAGAAACTTGAATAAATACAGTTGTTCACAGGAAAAATGTGTTGATGTTTTCACAGTAATATAAAATAAATAGCAGAGAAGGAATTATGATCTTAGCTTTTAATGCACAATTATGAATAAACGAGTCCCCCCTCAGTGAGTATGCACTGTGAATGTAAACAAAACAAAGGAACCAAGGAAAACTAGATTGGGAACTGTGCAATTATGATATAAAAAACACTGCAATGGTGCAAAGTACACCTCAAAAGGCCTTTGATCCAGTTGATAGAAACTTTTTATAGTCCAAATTATTGAAAATTTATGTGAGGTGCAAACATTTATCAGGCTGTATAATCACTTTACAAGGGTTCAGAGTCCTGTGTTAGGGTAAATAACTTCACTGCTGACCGGTTTCCAACAACACTAGGGGTTAAGCAGGGAAACTATACATTTTAGGAGTCCATCACAGCCTAGTGAGTGAATTTTTGTTTTGGGCTTAAGCATCTAGACTACACAAGTTCATGTAAATATCTTGGCTTTTATCCGGATGAACATATGAACTCTGCTAAAGGGATGACATTACTTGCTGAATCAGCTGGTAGGGCTTTGGGAGGAATTACAGGTAAAACCACAGCTCTGAAAGATATGAAGTGAAGATCTATTTTGGCCCAGTCAAGGTGCAGTATCTTGTCTTTGCATCTGGAGAATGGACGTTGTTTTGGTCCTGATGAACATCACCGACTCAGTCAGTTATGTGATCTTCAAGAAAGTGAAAGTGAGTTAAATTTTGTTTTGTAATATCCGCTGTCTCATGATTTAAGCAAAGTTTTATTTGATAAGTCCTGATTTCATGTTTTTGAACTGTTGACGCATGGTGGATGACACAGACATTCAGGCACATATTAAAAAAAAAAAACACCATTTTGATTTTGATTCATTTTGATCATGCTTGCGGCACCCCGGGTAGTGACAAGCAGTAGTGAGAGAGTAATAAAACTGAGTCCAGACTGAGATGATGAGAAATCTCAGCTGCTGTTCACTCACAAAAATGAATACTGCGGCTTCTTGCGTGATCATTATTCTGTTTAGGGTCATACAATACAATGTGCATCATGCATTAGCTCTGGACGCCTTGCCTCAGGAGCTCGGACCTGCAGATTCAGAGCCTTCTGTAGAAATGGCTGTGAGACTTTTTGTAATCTGCGCTGCTTTTATGTCACCATTTTCTTTCCCATCTTTTTAAGCCTGTAAGATGTGCTTTTCTTCTTTGTATTGTTTTTAATTCTAGCTCTGCTTTTTTATTGTCCATCTTACTGCCGTCTCATGTTCTTTTAGTCATTATTGCTGTCTTTAGACTCGGTTTTATTTTGACCACAAAGCACTTTGTAGCTGCATTTCGAAGAGGGCTTTACGAATAAAGCTTGTTGTCCTGCTCACATTCACTCACTGCCTCTCCTTGCCACTTCATCATCATTATTATTTAATGTCAGGTCACCTTGAGTTCCACTCCACCTTCTGCTTGTCGCTGAGGTTGAGGAAGCTGGGGCTGATGCGTGCCGACATCCAGGGGCTGACTCTGTGGAAGAGCCACTGGAAGGTGAGGAAACTGGTCACTGAGATGGTGAGGATCAGCTGGCTGAATGGGTCCATGGCCACCCAACCCCACTGTGAGAGGACGGAGGTGAAGAGGGAGAGAGAAAGACAGAAGAGGGAGCGAGTCAGACATGCTCTGCTGTTCAATTCAAATATGTTAAAAGTGCATAATGACCTTTACTGAAGTCAGGCAGAATCCAGAGAAGGTTTACTATCAGACTCTGTCCACATTTGGCATCAAACACAACGCCATGCTCCCACAACAGACACCCTTTTATGAAATCTACTTACCCCACAAACACCTAATATTAGAAATTATCAATGAGCATGCTTATCCACAGAATTACAAAATACTCCTGGACAAGGCAAGCCAGACAGATACAGTAGCTACTGCTGGTATCTGGCAAGCAATGACAATAATTAGCACTGGACAAGAAAAGGTTATACCTGCTGATAGTGGACACGTCAATGTTTAACCAAGTTCTGGTAAACTGCTACTAGCTTAGGCACAGGGTGGCAAATCTAATCTAACCATCTAACTCAAATGGAAGGAATCTCTGTTTGTACATCTGCCCTTTGATTATCTCGACAACCGTTCATCCGATCTACTTCACACTTGGCGGGTGTATTGCTGAGGACCCAAGGAAGTGCAGTGTTGAGTGTGAAGTTGTTTGAATGACCTGTTCTCCATAGATCTGCAAGCAGCAATACCAGAGGCCAAGTAATTGTCCCATTCTGAACAGACACGTTTTGAACGGCCACTGCACTTGTTACAAACATCTTGCAGACATATTTTGACAGTAACAGGTCAGTACCTCTACTCTCAGAGTGACCCAAACATTGTTCACAGCCTCTATTCTGTATTCAGTATCTAACTGCCTGAAAACACAGCAGAAGTGGATTTTATTTACATTTTGCTTGCTTTTGCAAATACAATGAACTCCACTTGTTTCAAACTGCAAGTGTTGTGTACACATGGTCCAAACCACCTCTGGATGTAAACTGAGGAATCGAATCTCAGCGCGTCCTCAATGCGTCCTGGTGCATTCACACCTGTATTAGAGCTGTCCACTTGTAATTTGATTACCCAAGACACATTTCAATGCCAGGTGTGAGCAAAGGCCTTTGTGAAACTGTGTATATACCTCCACTGTGGCAGCTGACCAAACGATATGAGAACTCTGCATACTGCATCACTGCACAGGACTGTCTGGATTGGGTCCCAGTGTCCTTTACCACAACCTTTATCCAAGTCACCGCCCAGACGTCACCAAATCACACTGTCTAACAGGAAAGGTCTGTTGTAAAATGAACATATAGCTGGCCTGGTTTGCTGGTCTTATAGGATACCCTTTGTGCACAGTAGGTCACAGAGTATCTCACATTACCAAGAGAGCCTAGAGTCTCTGGTTTTTGTAAAATGAAGAACCCTACACATACACATATACACATACTTTCTAACTTCTTTATTTTTGGCATTGTAATAACTTTTCTCTGGCTATAATAAGCTATAATAATAAGCTGAGCTGTTTTTTTTTCTGATTTTGTTGACTAGCACCTGGTCTGAGGATTTACTAAATTCAATGCAGTGGAAACCTCAGGCAGGCGGTTCATGGGTAGACTTGAATGTGATCACACTTTAACTGCTTTTCAGGAAATTGTTGGTTGTGCCTGATATAGAATCAACCAGAAAGTCGGTCAGAGCAGGACGGGACGTGCTTATCATTGAACTGCATGTTATATATGCTCATCAGTGGGTCTTAAGAGCAGGGCTTGCATGGTAAAATCTATTTTAAATAGTTTGTGTGTGCAGTTTGTGTGCTATACAATTTCTAAGTACGACTGAAAAGGCAGTGGCAAAATACAATGAAACTACCTACAGTGTTGGCTGAAGCAACAGTTAAATTGTTCAAAACAAGAACCACCAAAGTTTTGGTATTGCTGTGAAAGTACCGGCACACTCTTCAGAAAGCTGCAGTTAGAAATGCTGTGAACACTCACCTCCTGAATCTGGTTTTTGTTTCCTGTCAGTTGCCGGTTAAAGCACGGCACGTGTCTTCGAGAGGGCTTAAAATCCAATACACACAAAAACAACTGAGGTATGCCTTCAAAATCCTTTTAAAGTGTGTACACCTGCTCTGGACCGGGGGAGAGCAATAGAGCTGTTTGCAAGGGCTCCAACCCCGAACTCCTCTGTCTCCACACCTACATTACCCATGATGCCACTCACGACAGGACTTAGCAACGCACTGCAGAAGGCACACACACTGACATACAGCATGCACACACAAAGGCGAGGGAGCGATGTGCCTGTGTGCACACACCTACAAGCTCACGCACACACATTCATTCACACACACAGTCCTGTAACATGTAATTACGATCTTAATGAGCTAGTTCAATGAATGTGGTTTACTATCAAACAAGAGAAGGAGAATTATTAGTTTGCTAGCATGTTCTAGTGTCAGCCTTGTCATTTCTTACATATTTGGCATACTGTACAGCCAACCGCCTGTATGGAGATGGTGATAAAACTGCTAATCTGATAAAAAAAAAAAAAACATATGGTACACCCAACTATTGAAATGAGGAATGCATGTTTACAGGTCATGGAAGATCAAGAATTACTGATTAGTAATGTGGGCTAAGTCACAAACGAGGCTGTGTGACGTGAGACAAGAATAGCTTGAGACTAACCTAAGCCTCAACATAATATCATGTACAGGTTTTATATCCATGGCCGAAAGCTACAGTTAGCCGCAAAAAGCTATTAGGTCTATCTATATTTGGACCAAATAGTGAGTGTTCCCCATAAAACAACAAAGATCCAAAATTAGCAGCTCTCCATGCACGCTTGCTTGCAGCCAGCCAATGTATGTCAGTGGCAGCGGTCTGCTGCAGCCCGTGTGGGAGTCCAGACCACTGCACTGCTCTGTGAGAGTGTGTGTGTGTGTGTGTGTGTGTGTGTGTATTTGTTGCATTGAGCTATTTAAATATGGGTGGATGTGAGGGTGCCAGCAGTTGGTGTAAGAGCAAGTCAGGCCAACAGTTAACTTTAAGGCACCTATTTACATCTCCCAAGCAAAAAAATGCAGCATTATCCTCCAGCCTAGATGCAAGCACACACACACACACACACACACACACCTTGCACCCCTTCTTAAGACTGCTATAATGTCATAATTTCAGATGTTGTGGATGCAGGTCTTTTTCTGGGCCTAGCTTCATGAGAAAAGTGGTCTTTGCGATATGAATTTATATTTGTCTTGGCTCCTGCACTAGTCCAAAGAAATGCTTGAGGACAGAGAGTGTGCCAAGGAAAAGATGCCAGTGAACTGAATAGGCCATTCACCAGAGCCATATCCTTTGGCGCTACCTATAATGCATTTGTGGGCATCAGTAGTTTTATGTAGCATGACTGCAGGGCCAAAAGACTCTTTTGTTTACAAGAAGGCCACCTCAAGAAGAGAGTGAACACGGGGGATGTAGACTGAATGGATATCTGAAGAGGCAAGTGAGTGTAAGACTTTCAGCCATACTTACAAAAAAGGGCCTGGGTGAGTGGAGACATTCCTCAAACACATTGTTTTTATTCCACACAAATGTGTGTGTGTGTGTGTCCTGTATGTTCCATGCAGGAGCCTGTTGCCAAGGGCAAACAGCCACCGAGGTCGACTCAACCCTATGGAAAGTAAACAGCTGAGGCACTGTGGGGGACAGAGTGCTGCTGGTGTGGCATAGGGCCTTACTTACAATATCAGCTTAATACCAGCCCGTTTCTGCTGAGTCTACAGTGTTCCTCCATGGTAAACAATTGATTCTAAAGTCCACAGAATAACAGTCAGTGCATCTGCTGAGGCTCTGTGGAGGTGAGGAAGTGGATCTGACATACATATTTGTGTTATTAAAATGAAAGCAAAATTGTTGTGGTTACATCAACAAGGCTGTGATTGCAAAACGAGCTTTGTGCAGGTAGAAGAAACAAAGCTGCCCGAACAAGGAAAAGGAGGTGTTTCCTGTTCAGGTGACACCAAACAGCATTTTTATGGCCCACACAGGTTAGCTTAGGACAGTGATGCAGTGAGTAAAAAGTAGCTAAGTAAACAGGTCAAACTATGAGAACCAACAGCCACCCATACAGACAAAATTAGTTATATTTTGCAAATATGATGTTTTGCTTCTCCTTTATCCTCACAACTTACACCAGTTTGACTGGGCTTTATATGATCTATGGTGATACGGTCTGTCTGAATTTACAACATGGACATTTAATGTCAGTCTGAAAAGTTGGGGGAAAACAAATCTATCCAACAAATACAGCTGTAATTAGAAGGTGGCTTTACCTTCAACTGCCTCCCTCGTTTAAAAGCAGTGTTAATCAGATATTTCCCCTTGCCTCAGCTTGTAGCATGTACATCATGGCATGAGAGGATCCGCCTTACACAATCTAGTCAACATTTTCTTAGGAATGATGCCTGTGATGTAACAGGCTTGGTTTTTTATTGTGAATTTTCCCATCCTCATATGCCCCTATAATGTTTTGGTAGGTAGCGTTTAAAACGCGCTTGCGTAAGACGGGTGGATCTTTTCTAACCAGCGAGGAAATGATAACCCTACGAAAATAACTCGGCTGCATCATCGGATCGCTTTCCAGAGACACGGAACCGAATCCGATGGCTGGGCTAAACGTGTGATTGAAGGGACTGTGCGCGGCGGTCGGGTGTAACAGAAAACACGGCATCAACAGCACACGCCAGGCCAGCTCACGCCGCATTGCTTGGGCAGCTGCTGGTGCTGTGTGTGAGTGTGTGTGTGTGTGTGTGAGTGTGTGTGTGTGTGTGTGTGTGTGTGTGTGTGTGAGTGAATGTGCTGGGAGAAAATAACACTGGCCTGCTCGTCTTGGGTCCACCAGCCGTAGATGTTACAACGCAGTCAAAATATAAGATTACAGGCGGACTTACCTTCCGACTTTCATTAAGATGATGCGCGCCTCGCTCGCTCAACTGGTTATGGTTTCGAGGATCGGTCGAGAGCCATATGTTGAGTCAAAGCCAAAGCCATGTTGAGTCATTTTTGATACAGGCTACAAGACAGTCCGCCTCCACTTAAACAGGCATGCTAACAACTTGTGGGGGCCGGGCTGGAGCTGGAGCCCTGTGCACGGATTGCAGTGTTTACTAATAATTGCATCCAACGCAAAACACGCATAATTGCAGCGGTGCGGATCACACCGCTCGACGCTCGATTATGGAAATGATGGAGGGGGGTTACTGTAGGGTATCTCTCTCTCTCTCTCTCTCTCTCTCTCTCTCTCTCTCTCTCTCTGTTCCTCTTCAGCCGCTCAAACCCACTGAATAATTACTAGGGTACATTCAGTGTTGAGGGCAACGACTTTAAATGGTCTAGTTATGATGTGTCTTTGTATG
>OMLB01017875.1:0-33639 GCA_900302555.1 Myripristis jacobus
CACACACACACACACACACACACACACACACACACACACACACAAAACAAGTAAACAAACCTACTTTTAGTCAAAAACTACTACTCAAACAAGATTACTTATTTTTTTTCCCACAAATATTACAACAAAACAGTACATTAGTATTTACTGAAAGTCAATACTGTGATGTTACAGCGTATTTCATCTTTTCTGTTTTTCAAAGATGTTCAGTGGGGCTGAGGTCTGGTGGCTGTCGAGAGTAAACCATGCAAGTCAACACTTCCTGCTGTTCCTTGAGCTTCAAATTGTCCTGGCATCGCTTTGATGCATGTTTAGGGTCACTGTCCTGCTGGAAAATCCTCTTCCTTACAACTTTAAGCCAGAAGCGATGGCATAACTGCAGAATAGTGTGCAACTTCTCCACTCTACTACACTTCTAATACTCTTTGCTTAGTATTTAGCCGTGAATGTGATGAATGAGAAATGTGATGAATAGGGAAAACAAACAGTTGTTAGTGGGCTAAGACGTCTGGATCCCTCGGATAAGATTTAGTGTGCTATGTGAAATGTATGTGACATGGTATGTTAAGTCTTTTGAGGCAATCTTTTGATGAAGAGCTATTTAAATAAACTTGGCTTGGCCTCACATATTAATTTCTCTTAAGGCCTGTGTGTGAAAGGCAATTCTGATAACATACAGAGTAGCACTCAGTTAAAAGGTGACATTTGGGTACAGACCCTGGAGCTACAGCCACACCTCAATAGACTGTCAGGATTTTGCTAACTGCATTTGGTACATGTGGTATGGAAGTTAATATGCAAAGCGATGCAGTAACACAAGTTGAAATCAAGGATGAATGGTGTAGTGTGGCTCGAGGGTGGCTGAAAGGGCTATGGCATTGAATAAACAACAGTATTACAGAAAACCATAATGCCTGATGAAGAATTACTCCTAACAGGCTGTGACCCACTAAACCTCTCACATTAGTGGCACAAACTATGCACAACATGTTCATTTTCACTGACAGACTTTGCAACAAGCTGCACTGACAATCGTAACTGGCAGCCCCCCTGGCCTAACACGGATGTGCTGCCAAAGTAAACAGCTCAGAGGAAGAATAGTCTAAAATTCCACTGATTTTGATTGTCTCGCTGGACAAATGCAAAAAGCCACAGTGTTCCTATGAGCAGAAAAAACCCTGCATATGGATACTGTTTATTTGCATTTCAAGCATTTTAGACTGGAGAGGCAAGTGCAAACTCTCTACCAAAACGAATTCTTATTTTAACACTTTTTATACCCTTTAAATGACCAACATTTATCACTGCTTGAGGCTTTTAGTTTCTGCCTGATGCTACTCAAAAGCCAGATACCAAAACTCCTAATAACATCAAATCAGATTCTACCTAAATCAGACCTGTAGAGAATGTTTCTTTTTCTTTAATAAAACATCTTTCAACTCTGTGTGAAATCCCTTACGGGAAAAAAAAAAAAAAAACACTTCAGGGCTCAGGTAGTCGGGGTCAAGGCAAACAAATTCCTGTGGATTCATCTCCATTATGCTAAGTAAATTAGTAATGGCCTGGTGATGACCTTAGGGGGGATAATGAAGGGCTTGGCACTCACACCTGCTCACCAAGATGTTAATGCCACTGCACCATTGTGACCCACCAGCCTATTAGTCACTAGCTTGACCTCTACCCCTCTTCGCCCTGACTGTCTGTTAACCCAGTGTCACACTAGGGGCTTTAATTTTTACAAACGTGTGCCCTTCCGGAGCCCGTTCTAGGGGTGAGGTTATTTTCCACCCACGCCTGTCTCCATTATTTTTCTATGAATCCACAGAGAGGAGAAGCTGCAATAAACATCATGTGAAAATCAGTGAATACATTAAGCTTGCAGGAAATGAGCAAAACATAATTTCATATCATGTATGCTTATAATGCTGGCTATTTTACCATGAATATAAAAGGTGGGAAAGGTGGTAGAGGTGGTAGAATAATACCAGTACAGAGATATAGTAATATACTGGATAAAAATAACAGACATTACAGGGTTTAGGGTTATGTATTTTTCATACATCTCTCAAAAATATAGAAAATATAGAGTTTTTGAAATGGGATTGTATGGGGTACGTATCCATAGTCAGTGTATTACCTACAGTAGATGGAGGTCGGCATGCCCCCAGTTTGGAGAAGCAAGCGGAAGTATGTTCATGAAACTTAAGCAATGTACTGCTGAATGGGGGCAGGAGCACACCTAAAAAGAGGCCCACCTAAAAAATTCTTTTTATGTATATGCCATATTTTCACTGGTATACCTTGCCATCAGGAAGCCCTTTCCTTCGGCACTACATTTTCTCAACCGTAGCACTTCTGTATTCCTACGCATGCCATGCACTGTATTACATCGCAGATCCAGCAATTTGTGGAGGAGACAACAAATACAAGAAAACCAAAATAAGTGATTGTGACAGCAACAAAGAAAAGCCATTCAATGTGGAGACAAGAGGATACCTTTATGAACCAGAGTATATCGAAGAAGAACTTTTGCAGGTGTAAACTGTAAGCCCAGATCCACAGACCTGGAGAGCTACTGCTGCCATGAGTGAGGATCTTTCTGAATCAGAGGATGCCTGTGCCTCACATACAGTCTGCATCACCAACCAGTTCCCTGCCTTAATGACTGTCAGTATCTTGTAGACCAACAAAAAACAACAAACAACAACAACAACAACAACAACAACAACAAAAAACATCCCAGACCAGAGGGGCCGAATGCCAATTTGTTTTCAAAGTTTTTGGCTTTCACTACTTTTTATTGTGCAATGTCTGATTATTAGACAACCAAAGTTTTGAAGAAGCACAGAATCCAAAGCCATTGCTCCAATTGGTGCCAACCCTAGCCTACAACATTTCATGCTGAAGTACAAAACTTTACTTTACTTGTTCACCATCTACTGATGGTGAACATCTGTGTGACATACATGTCATTTCTGTAGTCTACCTGAAGTAGTGAGATCATGGAGGTGCATATCAACAGCAACTATACCTACTATTTAACATTTTATATACAGATATTGAACTGTATTTACAACATTTAGGCTATTGTATGATGGGAAATAAAAGCAGATTCTAGGTGATATATTCCTGTGATATTGTGGGGAATTTATGATGTTCTTCTGGAACCAATTTTAACAATAATCACTATGCTGCATAATATGTATGTAATAATAATTCACAGAAATATGTGTTGTCTTTTGGTTCTGTTTCAGGCAATCAAGGCTGTTTGCTAACAGAGCTGTACTTGAGTGGGACCTATGAGGACTAAAGCTTACAAAAGGCAACATGACAATTTTACCATCATGTGTAGTGAATAACATTAGAAATGCATATCCATCACTAAATGGGCAGTACGCTCGCTTCAAAGATTCTGAAGATGCTCTGAATCTTTTTGTTTAATTTTTGATTTAAAAAAAAAAAAATCCAACACACAGCACATTGAACATGATTTCTCTGATGTGAAAACACATGATGTAACACAACAACATACAAATCCAAATTCCAGAAATTATTTGATAAAATATCATGATTTATTTACAAATATTGTCATCTGTTTATTTACACTACATGATGCAACTCAGCTACTGAAACATGATTTATGTTGTGCCACCAATGACTCTGTCTGGTTTTGGAGTGGGAGCTATATGGCCTGGTATATTTGCTGGTGGATGGATGTGAAGCTGCTGATCATCTGTCCTCAGCCTAGTGCCCCGTCCACGCTGGAGGACACGCTCCACTAGGTCTCAGTGATTGGTCGGCTCATATATCTTTCTGACCATCCACTGATTTCAGAGCGTTGACTGAAATGCGTTGTATTTTACTGAACCATGGGTAGAAACAATATTGACTGGCCTGCAATTACACTTGACCCAACATGTTATTGATAACACAAAAAGTATTAAATTGGTGTATTTACAAAATAAAATTTGAAGACAGAAGATTTGAGATTGGCAGTCTGCCTTGCCAATATAGCAATTTTGCCTGCCCTTAAAGGTAGTCCTATGTTCCTGGCCTGCATAGCTGTGTACTCGAGGTGTCTCCTCTTCTCTGCATTCTTTATCACTGAGCTGTGGTAAACCTCCAGCTCCCCTGAAAAAACAGAAGTGACCTCACAAATATTGTATAATTTTTGTTTGCTCCACTATTGCCAGCCAGACAGTTTCACTCTACCCTTATCTTGGACCCAGGGCTGAAGATTTTCTTATCATGTATGGCAACCCCCCCACAGATGACAATTTACCAACAGCTGCATAAGATGGGGCTCATTCACAATCCACCTCCTTATGAATGACTAGGGTCTCCAGTGGCTGCGGCCTCCAAATCTGACTTAGATGTCTGACTGGTGTTAGATTTGCTACTGGGTGGACAAAATATGCTGTCAACTTCTTCATCAGCTGGTGCCCCTTCTGAATGGCTACTCATCTCAAGTAAGATGACATGCTTGTTTCTGGCTGTTCAACTGCTTCTGTCAAGGGCTGGAAACAAAGATCAGAGAAAAAATTAGGTGTGAAATCAAAATATAAGTGTAATGTATCTGTATAGTGTGAAGACTAACTGAATAGATGACACACACTCATCGATACTCAGACTAGTCTGAACACTTACTAGATAACCAGTATGTTCACTGACGAAGGAAATTTACAATACGTATCACAGTATGTTTTGTGAAGTACCAATGAACTTACCTCTGATTTGGACCTAACACCAGGAAATGCAAGGAAAGCTCCAGAGGTCGATGGTCTTTCTCTGGGGAGACTCTGTTCAGGGCTGGTGAGAACAAGCTTCACTTGTGGTGCCAATGTGAAGGCCTGATGGTTATTTACTGGTGCCTTCTTCGGAGTGGAATTTGGGCCCCAGAAAACATTTGCTGGGCTTCATGTTTTTCTTGTATTTTGCTTTGTGAGCTACATGCCTGTGAAAGCAATATCGCACATACAAATCATGAATGAGCCTAATTTGTTCTGCACTTTAAGACATTTAGATCTATGTCTTTTATAAACAACAAAAAATATTACTTTTCCTCACTACAGTCTATACAATAGATGTACAGTAAATATGTATTAGAAATGTATGCTGCAATGTCATAATCAAAATGAGACAGAAAAAAAAATTCTTAACTGGTTGTTTGATAAGTCATTTCATTTATTTGTAGGTATTTAGTGCTATCTTACCTGATGGTTGGGTACAACAGTGCTCTTCAGCAAGTGTGTATCTGGCTTCTTTGATGGTGGTTTTACATAATCCTCTTCAGAAAAATGATCACTGCAAACGTGGAGTTGTCCCAGTGTTGTGAGTGGAGTGTTAATGTCTATATTCAGTGTAACTTGCCACAGTTGTCCAAGGCCAATATCACTCAACGGAAGATGGTTGAGTCTATATGACCAGAGCACTTCTTTGTTTGAACAGTCCGGAAAAAAACACACGCACGTACCATCTTTGAAATTTTAAAAGTGAAGTTTGATTTTAGTCTGATCTTGCAACAGCACTTTGTGACCTTAACAGCTGATCTGTGGCGTAATACGGTGCGCTGCACAGGTGCACTTATGCATAGCAATACCGAAGTTCTGCGGTTGAGAAAATGTAGTCCTAAGAGTCTGTAGTCTATCTGCTAGAAAGGTAAAGTGTTGAAAAGATTCTAAACATAGCATACACTTAAACTGATATTGATTTTTTTTGGGTGAGACTTTTTTTAGATGGCTGAAATACGCTCTGTGCACACACAGCAGTGCATTGCTTGGCGTCCATGCCAGCACTCCTGCCTGTTTCTCCACACTGGGGGCATGCCGATAGCCATCTAGTGTAGGTAATACACCGAGTATAGATAAGTACCTCATACAATCCCACCTCAAAAAATCCAGACTAACCCTTTAACAAGAGGCAGACTGGTCAGACTGTGTGATGTCCAACAGTGGAGGCCTGCAGTCAGACCTTTTTATTAGACTTGGCTAGCACAGTACATCTCTAAAGGAAAGGCATGGATCATTACAAGAGGCAAGTCTGAGTCATGTACAGGCTTCTTTCTCATGAAGCTGAAATGTGTTGTAAGTTACCAATTTGTGACAAAACCCTGTGACAACAGTATATAAACATTATGGCAGGACAACAAGTTTAAAGCATAATTCTCAGTAATAAAATGGTATTTCAGAATTTCTTCAGCAGTATTTCCCTTTGGTCCAGCATTACAACTGATCATTTATATGCTCATACTGTATGCGTTTGTGACAACTCAAAAGGTAATTCCTGTGCTTCCTGTGCTTCATCAATAATGGTGTCATTCACTTATTTTCCTTTTCTTTCAACTATGAAAACTGTACTTCTGACACACATACCAGCTACTAGTGGATCACCTAAAATACTGTTTGCTACTGTGTTCTTAAAAAGAGGTTTGATAAGGACGGTCCGAGAAAAACCTGTAAACCTGAGTAAATATACTAGAAAATTAAAATGCTCAGTGTCCAGGTGTCTTAATGAGCTAATGCATGTATCATGTAAACATGACATACTGAGACTCAACATGATCCAAGACTTTATCTCATACCGTCTCCCGCTCCCTTTAAATCTTTCATGTCTACATACTCTGTATCTTTGAACTGTCATGTAAAGAAGAACATGCCAGCAAATAAGTAAAGTGATTAATCAGTTAATGATTGAATTCAATTCATTAAATATGTGGTCTTCTTCTGAGTCCTGCTTACAATGTAATGACTCACATACAGGTGATGAACATACTGAAGCATCCTCTTTCCAGAAGAGTCATTATGCATAACTTCTTTGGTAACACACTAGATTCACAAAAACACACTTTAGGACTGGGTGAAAAGAAATCTATATTAACTTTTACTGTCAATGAGAAACAATATTAAATTTCATTATCCACACCAGGTAGTAGGCTGGAGGGATATTGCATTTGATCGTGCGCGCACATGTGTGTGTGTGTGTGTGTGTGTGTGTGTGTCTGTCTGCAGCTGATCTCACATTATACTGGACCTATCAGCCTATATTTTTTTCACAGTTATGACTGTATGATCAAGGAACTCTTGTGGTTGTTGTGATACCCTTGAAAAATGTTTGTTCTCACTATCACCACTCCCCCTCTTCATTCACTCTCTAGCTCGCTTGACCACCGCTGTGTTCTCTCTTGCTCTCTCTCTCTGTCTCTCTCTCTCTCTCCCCTTCTCTCTCTCTCTCATCTGAAGCCAGAGGTGACCTGACTGTGGTTTTCTGGAACATTAGTTCTGGACCATTAGCTACTAGACTGCGAGCAAAATGGTTGCATTTTTTTAGAAAGTGTAAATTTGACTTGGCCACATTTGTGTGAGGGTCTGCCTGGACATAAACAGACTGACAGGCAGAATGTTTTTATTATTAGGTAGATTTTTTTTAGTTTGAGCACTGCATATTAAATGTGGAAGCTAAATGATTTCAACAAGGGTTCAAGTCCAGTGCTCATCTCATTTGTGCCTTTTTTGAAATTATTTTTTGTTATATTACAAACTAATTTGTATTTCAACTGACACGAGGGCAGGTAGATTTAAGTGAACTATTCCTTTAAGGTAAAGAGTACCAACCCAGTGGATGAGTGCCAGTAAGGTAATGTTCAAACTAAGAGTCCTCAAAGTTACTAACTAAACACTTAATTTAACTTTCCTTTTCTATGGCAGACTTTTTTTTTTCAAAAAAATGGAATTCCCCTCTTATTCTTATTCCTATGATCTACTGGGACTAAAACACTATGTAAATATGTGAGAGTTATATCATTAAGTTCATCATCAAGAGACAAAATCTCAGGCTGCTCACTACATAAATATCTTGGAGACTGTTTATTTGAGGTCTTACATTGAAATAACCTTCATTTTATCGTAGTGTATTTTCTTCTTTTCTTCTCCTTCTAATATTTTGTTTTCCCCATTCAGCACATCATCTCCAGAATTTGTCTTATCAAGTTTTGTCTCTCTTTTCTTTAATTGTTTTGCTCATATTCACTCTCCAAAATGACATGAATAGCAATTGACATTTGTGGATTTCCCATAATAGAACAAATGATCTAAGTAGTTCCATGAGTTGGATGGTTGCCTGATAGCATGAGATGATATCTGGTATGTGCTGTGTAGTTTCTTGTACCTCTTCACCAGTCTTTCTCTCCTACCCTTTGTCTGCTACACATTCAATATAAGAAACATACTGAGATAGTGGGAAAAAAGCTATTTTATGTCAATTCAATGAAAGGCAGCTGTAAGCTTTCACCATCCAAATGAAATCTATCAGACTCTCATCTCTGTATCTCTGAGCTTCAGACTGCAATCCCCCTCAGTCGCATGTGTTGTCTCTGCTTGACACTTCCTCCTCCTCATGGTTGGTTGTACAACGGCTGTTATGAAAGCAGGAGCCGTTTCCAAGATGGCGAAAAAAGGCTCAAGTTCCAAAAGCTGGTCAAAGGAGGCAGTAGAAAATCTGTTGGCCATTGTCCAATTGGCTCTGGCACCAAGACTCGTTTGGTACAATGTAAATAGTACTGGGGAATTTTAAAGGCTCCATTTAATCCAGAGATCACACACTCACTTAACACTCAAATCAGGTCACTTAAAAGAACTCCAAAACATCCAAGGACTCAGCCTCGCCTATCCAGTTTGGCAGGTACGGACATGTGACCTCAGCAGACAGCTCTAAACCCTGCCCGGGCAAGAGGTGATCTCTGCCACTGTGGCGTCAGCTGAGTTGACTTTCAATGTTGCTTTCATTTTCATCAATGCTTGTTTTTGCTTCATGCCATTGCTGTCACTGCTGTTTGTAACATCATGAGTGTGCTTCAATGTCAAACTACTGCTGTATCGTTAATGTCATGATAGGACAGTTTTTGACAATATAGAAAATTACACCGGTATCATAAACAACATGATATGGCTCTCTGGCCACTCCACAGCCTGTGTATTTTTCCACGGTGCGGTCAATTTTTGTAATGCCTTCAGATTTCCGTGAAAAAATGTGCGATCGCGGCATCACAGCATCCGATGGGGGGCTGGTTTATACTTCAGAACTATTAAATAATGGTCATGAATTAGACCCTGGCAACTGGCAGGAATGGAAATGATATAGCTGATATACTTCAGGGTGCTTTTATTTAGGCTGTTGAACACTACAGTTACACCAAAGTGAAATATCCATTCAAGAATGGCACAGATAAATATACTACTGGTTGGTAAATAAACCTCTACTTCATTGTTTTTGCATGACTCTTGTGCTATGTATTATTGCAAGCTTGACATTTATACTTGCTATCAACTTTCATTAGCAGCTGTAATTGCTATCTAATTCTATGTCTGCTGGGAAAGTGTTTGTGCACAACACAATGAATCATTTGTCTCAAAATAAGGGCAAAATCCCAGTGCATTAGCGACCTCCAGTAACAAAAAACACACACGGACACGTATGCAGCTTCCCATAGGCCTTCACTTCAGAGTAGATGGGGTCTGACCAGTCTCTATTCGGTATTTTATGGAGTCTGACTGCGTTTTCAAGGTTGTTCCCTGGTTCCTAACTTGTAAGATAGCTAGCGTTTCACAAACTAAAGAGCAAATGACCACTTTAGCAAAATAATTAACATTCAACTTAGAGCCAAATTAAATTGGGAGAATTTTCTCCTTTTCAGGCAATTAAGTAAGGTCCGTAAATCCAACTGCCAATTCTCATTTACAGAGCATCATCTTGGTGGTTGGAGATTATTTTGTTTTTAAAAGCTTGTACTTAGCCCAAAGCTTTATATAGAGAGAATATTTTCTGATTATTTAATATTGCTTCCCCCATTTAAAGCTGGACTGAAGGTGTGGTGTAATGCGTAATGCTCAGTTTGAAACAATTAAAACACATTAAGTTTAATGAGAATCACTTGAATAAATACTTGAGTGTTGGCAGATATGGTTGGAGTTGGGATATGTTAAACCTCTTATTTTGTCCCTGCAAAACCATAAATACCTATATATGCATATCTGTATTAACTGTCACTATAACCATTTACAGATGCAGCTGTCATTTGTCGGAGAACTTTACAGGAAAATTAAAAGCATAGAAAGCATAATGATATGTGTACATTTATCTGCCCATATTATATTGTAGCCATGGTGTAGCAGATCATATTTCACATAATACTGTACCTTGTTGCAGCAGATAAAATATGCTTGTTTATACATGTGCTCATGAAGGCTCTATAGACCAAAACATGTTATTTTTTTCGTTAGCCAATAAAATTAAGTGGTAAGTTATTACTTTGGTATTTTTTGAAAGTATAACCTTTATCTTTAATATTCATATTTACATGTTTTCACATCATACAAAAAAGTAAAAAGTATAAATAATGACAACAGTCATATTTTGAACAACAGATTTGGTTCAAATTGTGCTGGCCTTTAGGCACCGCCCAACAAATCCACCTGCAATATGCAGATTAGTTATGAATCTCACTGTTCTGATTGGCTGCTTCAACTTCTTTAGTTTGTGCAGTAAATTTAAACATCTTCAGATGTTTTATATATTTTATACAGTCATATTGACTCCTTTATTTTGTTCACTCTTTTATTCACTCTAATTCTAATTGCTTTTCTCTCTACCAGTCATTAACTTGCTTTCAGTCTTTTATCAACCTTCACTTTCTTGCTCTTCAGTTTTCAGTCTTACTTTGTTTCATACCTTCTTTTGACCTTAAATTTTTCACATTTTCCTTTCAGTTTTACTGCATCATTTACTCGTTTTGACTCTCTTTTTCGGTCTTTCACAGTCACTCCGACAGTGCTACAAGCCAACATCTTTTGCTTCATATTTTACCACAACTTCTCTGCCTCTGCCTTCATTATGTTTTAAAACCATCTCCTGTGTCATAACCACATGTGACAATATTTTGGAATGTTGCATTGCATTAATTCCTTTTATCCACCAACAAGACTCTGGCTTGAGCATTAGGCAAATTAATAAATTATTGTGATAAAGCTCACTGGAACAGGTATAACGTATATTCACATCTGTGTTTTCACGGCTGATTTACTGTTATAAGTGTTGGCATGGAGAAAGCAAGACGCCATCTAATGCATTAGTAAATGTTTGTCCTTAGTATTAATTCATTTCATAAATAATGCATGACACTAAAATTACTGAAGATATCTCATGCGCTACTGTTGTACTAGAAATGTGCTTGTCTCTACACTGTCCTCTCCTTCCTCCCACATAAACTTGTTTTCCACTATTGCACTGGTAAGAGTATTTGTAACCGGTGCTACCTTTCTGTATCAGCAGAGGCAACAGACTTACCTTTAGGCGCGTCGGCATCACAGATCTTGGTGATCCCAGAGGTATCATTCCCAGGCACAGGACCTACTGAGGGTGTCTGGCTCTGTTAAAAATAAATAAACAAACAAATAAATAAATAATTAAAATCAAATAAAAAAAACACATGTATCTATATGGCACATAGAAACATAAAGGTGAAAACATGCATAGGCTTGACTAAAAAGCCATTTACCATTGCACTAGCTGTGGATGTAAATGAAACACAAGCAACCAGTAAAGACAATGTCATTTAGTAAGATTAAAAAAATTTACCTCGAGACAATTTATAAAGTATTTGCTGGTGAAACTCAAGTTCAAGTTGAGTGTTAAATTTGCTGAAGCAAAATACATCTTGATATTGCACTGTACACTAGACAAACTAAAGGGCTAATCTAAATGAAACTGAGAGATGATGGACTGAACGAGGCAAAGGGATGAGTAGCAGTTATAAATGTTCCAGTTGCCTCATTCACCCATGAAAAAGGTCATTTTTCCTTTACTCAAATTTAAATAGACTGTGGCTACTTCAACAAAAACATTTGGACGGTCCATTTCAGTTATATCCTTTAAAGCGATTCTCTAATACAGATACAAGGATAAATCTAAGTCATATTAGCGTTCACAAATGCATGTACAGATGTGAACACAGAGTAGGCCTACCTCAGATAACAGAAAAGGTGAACTCAACGTACAGAGACACACAATAACAGCCTTACACACACAGAATCAAGAGACTCACATATGGCATATCAAGATGTCCTCACCTGTACAAGATACTTCTGGCTGCCATACATGACATACTGTGGAGCAAGGCTATAGATCATGTAGCTGGTGTGAAGAACAATCAAGAGAAGGATCATACAGAGGAAGAGAAGGGCCTGGGGACGGGTTCTCTTAGGTCTTATTTTGTATAGCTGCAAAAAAAAAAAGAAAAAAATATCTGTTTGTAAGAATGTTGAAGACATTGTTCAGAACGAACCACATGCTCAAAAATGATAAAATACATACTGAAGAAACAAATAATTTTGTCATCACCTAAGAATAAAATAATAATAATAATAATTTTAAAAAGTGAAGCCTTATAGAAACACAGTGGGCCGTTTATTTACCCTTATCCAGAAGAACCAGATGCCCATGTTACGTATGCCGGCCATAGATGTGAGTACAAAGTACATGGTGATGATTGTGATCAGGATGTAGTCCAATGGGAAAACCTGTGATAGCAGAGACAGCGTTCAAGTGAATCACACACACACACACACACACACCCACACACACACACACACACACACACACACAGACACAGACACGTGCAGGCACACACAACACATATAAGGTCATTACTGCTTCCTGAGAGCCAGCAATGGACGTGTAAAGAAGGGTATCTGCAGGTGTCAGCAGATTCAACTCAAGGACTTGTAGGACCTTTTTTAAAAGACGTTTTCAGTGTCTTTTAAGTCCTTGATGCTACTTTAGGTTCTAACCGGTTATATATTTAAGTTAATTTTACATTGAATTAGATTGCAAAACCTAGCAGTCTTATTTTGTGAGATCTCCATCACCGATTTCACCTATGGGAGGAGCACTGTGTACAGTACTTTGATGGTCTTCTTACAAACCAAACAGTATGCCAAGGTTTTTTTCCTACGATGAATTTCAACCACATCTCAAAGTCTTTCTCCTCCAGCCATTTATTTAATAATTTACATTTCCTACTGTTATGTCAGCAGCAAAGGTCTAATTTCAGTTTGGAGCACGCTAATGTCTGGCACACAAAATCAAACATCGTTTTCAGACAGATAGCAGAGCTGAAGCGGAGCAGACGGCTTTCATTTCAGTTCCCATGTTAATGATGAACATGTTTGTTCAGACATCCCGCAAAGATTTTTTTCCCTGCCTCGTGTCTATTTTTTCTGCTGTTCACTGCAGTGAGCCAAAGAAAAGACAAGCACGAGAATATACCATATATTGGTTGTCTAGCTTTTTAATCAAGTTTATCCTACTGAACTTATGATTTATGTCCATAGTTTAAACAAATAACAAAATTAATAGGAGCAGTTTATTTGGTTAATTCTGAAAATAAATAATGTCTTTAAATGAAAATTAAATTCAAAGTTATTGCACACAGCCCAACCTTTGGAAAAAAAAAGTTATCTGCAGTGTAACCAGTGACATTTTTGGGGAAAGCCCACATGCCTGTATGTTTCTGGCTTACAGGACAGTGTGCTACACAGACGCAAAATTATTCAAACAGGACTACAAAAAGCATATATCTTTACAATCCCTTGGCTTTATGTCCATGTTAAAACTAGCTACAAAATTTATAACTGTGGCAAAATTGCATCTAAAACTTTTTAATACTTTACATGGCCTTAATGTCTGCTAAGTATATTTATTACTTTTTAATACTTTTAATGCCTTGTGAATATCCTGGTTTTACAACAGCAGTGCAATATGCACTGAGGAAAAAAAAACTCTTACATGATATTTCAATATGGTTATGATTACTGAGATAAGGTAACAGAGATGTGACGTTACTCACGGGCTGTAAAGCTAACAGAAGTTCATTCAGAGGGTTGGTCAGGTTCGTGCCAAAGATAATGAACCCGGAGCTGATGCCAGCAGAGTGGAGGGCTTTATCCAAACTGAAACACACAAAGCACACACGAACTTCACTTTCAGTGTGAATCTCTAACATTACCAAATTACATGATTAACAAACCAAAATGTAACTACTGTATTGTCCATTTGGTTGACTCTCTGTATAATAGAGTGGTGAGTTGATTGTGTTAAAAAAAAAAAAAAAAAAGTATGATGTTACAGTACATGTCATGACTTACTTTGAAATGAACAGTGCGACAGTGAAGAGCAGTGCCACTAGGATGAAGAAAACACCCAACAATATCTGCGAATGACAGAAAAGAGGGAAAAAAATTGTAACAGAATATGTCCATGTCCATGTCCATATCCTTCACAAAGGAGGGCACTCAGATAATTAACTGCCTTCTTACTGAATGAACCTAAATAAAAGGAAAGAAATCATTTGCAGAAGAAACTAATGGGCCTTCAAGTGCAACCTTTTGGTCATTTCTTTTTTCAAGGCGAGACCATATGGCTGGGTCAGCCACAGTCTGGCACAGTTTCCTGAGGTGACAGGTGAAGGAAAGGAACAGTCCAGAGAGAGTAGACAGGCTTCAACTGGGGAGGCAAAAGAAAATGACAGACAAAATGGCAAATAAATCCCTTTAACTGCTGGCCTTCAAGTGGCCTTCCTGAAATGTCTTGTCAATTACTGCAAAACATTAAACACAAACAGGCTAGATACAGACCAAAACCTTAAAACAAACAAACAAACAAAAAAAAAAAACTGTTGACATGCGCTCTTGGGGAACAACAGAGGTGCATTTTCCCTGAAAATTGCCAAAATTGTCAATGACCTTGTGATGATGTTCCAATTTATTGTCCCAAAGGGTATGGCCACCCAATTGGGAACTCTATTTTAATGAGATCAGTCAGTCATCCTAATCCACCATGCAATGCAAAGTGTCGAACATACCCTTTTTCTTTTGCTGTTTGTGAACATTAGAGCCAGCATTATTGCGTTCACAATGATTTTGCTAGAGGAAATATCATGGTCATGGGGCACACCAACTTTGAAACGATTCAGAAAAAACTTTGGAGTTATCATGTTTGAACAAATCAAAAGAGTTCCTCCTCTAGGGAAGCCACAGACATGGGCATGATGGCAGTCCAGCTAATTCCATACTATAACTAATCTGCTGCTTTTGGGACATAATATTAATAAAAATAACAAGAGAACCAGTGCATCCATCTGCCAAAGAGAGTAAATAAAATAAACAATCAAACAAGTGACATACTTAATCACTTAAAGCAAAATCATAAGAACAGGGTATCCTAAATCTCCAGGTGCTGGAGAATAAAAAAAAAAAAAAATGAGTACACCTCTCCACAATGTGCATCAGGACACCTGACAATGCACACGATGCTACACTGCTGCATGGTGAGGTATAGTGACACCATATACTGTTACACCCCTATTAGCCACATAATGAGAGCCCAACAAGCTGCACCAGCAGCAGAGGCAGTGGGCTGGCCGTGGTGGCAGCTACCCAGAGGTGGGGCCGGGGGAGGGGGTGCAACATGGAAAACAGAACTGTGACTTGAGACCATGGACATTTGTATTGTGGGTTTCAGAACCGTTACACGCCTAGTAATGCAACATGAAACTCTTCTCTCAACTTCTGATGATTAAATAGTTGAGAATAAAAGGGGAAGCAGATGAACCTGCAAACATTCAAAAGATTATTAAACATGATTATTTAAGCACACACACAATCATCTCTCAAGATGTTTGCAAGAAAATAATTTTGCCATTGTAAAAACAATACAACACCAATAAATAAATAAACAAGCAACAATTTGACAAAACAAATTAATGATTGGCTATAACAAAGGATCCTTCATTGCTTTCTGACAACAACTCAGCAAGGCATCATTCATAACGAAGAAAATGACAACACACCTTGTCTCTGATTAATGCTTGCAGATATGAATGACTAAACAGAAATGTAGGTTGCCAAGCAGAGGGAAAGGGCTACAGTCACAAAATGTACAAAAAAAAAAAAAAAAAAAAAAAAACACATTCAGAGACACCTTGGTTTGCAGCAACAGAACTGTGGGCAGCTGACTGTGGGCTGATATGAAAACAACAGCTCGAGTAAGAGAAATACCAGCGCCACTGCTCTGGAGGAATCACTCCCCATCGTTTGGCTTATCACTCAACACCGGAGCCCGAGTATACAGTAAATAAATCTCCCAACTCATTAATGTGTAAATTTGAGTCCATGGACTGTCATTAGCAGCCACCCCGTTCGATGAAGATAGACTGTTACAGACACTGGTTTAAGATGGCATTAGAGGTTTGTGCATGCCTGCAGTACTATGAACTACCAGAAAATGAATAGCAGTGGGAGTGTGTCACATGAACTGGAGGAATGATGTAGGAACATGTGCTGTCCACAGAAACACCACATATTGTTCAGCTGTGAGCATGGGCAAAGAAAATAAGCTGTTAGTACCTCTTGGGTCAGTGAAAAAAATGATTAATGCATTGTGTTAAAATTTTTTGAACTCCTTGTTGACATACTGACAAGTATTTCATATGATCATGATGGTCTATGACTATTAAATGAGACCTTTTCTTTGCAGTGGATGCCCTGCTCTGCCAAACACAGTCAGTTTCTTACATGCCCCCTATTTGTAACCACTGATCTATAGTATTTTATTACAGATCAGTGCTTTTACCAGCTGAGTCGACTTCCGGCTATTTAACTAACCTATTTTAAGCCCCTCTTGCTGACAGATTATATCAGCCTCTGACACTTTTTACATCATGTTTTAAGAAAAACACCGCCAGTTGCTGCTGTTGTGAGGAGACTTACACCTGTTAAAACACCTTGAAGTTTGTTTTGTCATTTGGCATAATATACTGGTAATATATCATGCACCATGCAATTTTATCTGACCACCAGAGTGTATCAAAAGCAACAACAATTGCTTGTCAGGTTAGTGATACGTTCACGGCAGTAATTTCGCCGAGGGCAGCAACATAGGCAGAACCGCCACTGTACGTTCACTCCCTCAATGGATTCCACCATTGTGAATATTCAGAAATGGGAGCTGGGGGATGTTTCTTGTAAACATTAAAGGAGGCAGCAGGAGGAGCTTGAATCTGGCACATATTTTGGCAAACAACAAAAAGGCTGAAAACAACAACATGGCTGGTCTGTGCGAGGGATATTGTTTTAAATCCTTCTGTCTAAAAAAGTCTCCACATATAATTTCGGAATCAGTAAACTCCTTTAACTGAAAGGTCCAACCATTATTCCCAACAGAACTAGACTTAAGACTCTGTGCCTGACTGAGTCTCTGACTGAGATTCAAGACTTGACGAATTAATGTTTAAGATGAGGTAAATGGTAAATGGTAAATGAATGCAGTCCAATTAAGATGATGTAAACGTTTCACGTGTATGAAGATGCCTGTAGATTCTACAAATGTTTAGCAAGGCCATGGAAATTGTGAAAACAATGGCCACGTTCATATTCATACTTAGAAAAAAAAAATAATAATAAAAATTTTGCATTGATTTAATTTGCTGCAGGTTTCTTGGAACCTTCTCATTAGTAACTGTTAATTACTTTATGGCACATTTATTTATTTATTTGATAGGGATAGACCAGATTAATGAACATTAGTGTAGAATACAAGATGTAAACATGCCAAATGCCAAACACGTCAAACTTAAGGGCTGCAGCATGATTATATCCAGCCCGCAAGATGACTTTTGATCTTCTGATAACACTGGCGCAGTTCCACATTGCTCACAATGCAGATATTACTGCATACTGCATGCCCCCACCCCTCCTCCTCCCCCTGGAGACCTCATCAGCAGTCCAGCAAATTACTTGCATCAAGACAGTTATTAGCTAACTAGCTTGCTATCCAGCCAGCCAAAACCTGTGTTAAAACAAAAAGTAGACAGAGAAAACAGATGTTTGCAAGACAGGTGGGAGGTAAAGTTCCCGTTTGCTCACAATCAGGATAAACCTGCCTGTCTCATACATGAAGCTGATGTGGCCGCAATGAAAGTATCTAACCTCAGGAGACATTATGAGACAGTTATTGTTATATTATTGTTACGTTTTTTTTTTTGCAGTCAGTCTGCCTATGTCTTTCATGTTGGACTTTTGAAACACTTATATTACATATACTTTGACCAAATCACTCATTGGGCTTTACAAGGTAAATATTATATAATATAGTTGTATTTCTGGTTTTATATATCCTTGTTTTGTCTTGTAGAAAGACAGTTTTGGGGAGGAATATTGCATGTAAAGTTCATAATTGTGTATGAATCACTATTTTTTTTACACAGTAGATATTTTGATCAACAGAATGACCACTTTGGATCAAAAGCATTCAATAAATATAGGCCCTGTTTGGCCCTTGAATTGGCTGTGATTTTTTAATATAGCTCCTTTAGTGATTGAGTTTGACACCCCTGGTATATGGGAAACAGGCACAGATTTTATTAATTTATTTATTTATTCATTTATTTTCTCAAGGGTTTTCACTTTACCTCCTTACTGGCTGTTGACACATTTATAAATATTAAATATCATTTGACTCAGCAAATATGTATCGGGGGAATGTATTCTGCCTCCCCAGAGGACCTGGTGGTTGGTCAACCATAACTGCTTTTTCAGTCCATCTCTTCACCATACCCATAAGTTTGCCCATTACAGCTCATAGAGAGTCTCCCTGCGTCCCAAGTGGGAATAACAGGAAACAAATGCTGCTTACCACACATGCAAGAGTCACATCAACCATCCCGTTTTGAGGACTGCCCTTGAGTGTGCTCGAATAAGTAGACGTAAGGAAAATTTTGATTATAAAAGTGCACATATGAGGTCCACATGTCATTTGCCTAACCAGAAATACTGCAATCAAAGAGACCTTTGTGAGTGCTTTGGTTTATCCCCAGGGAACTACGAGATCCTGCCTGAGAAATGTGAGACTCCCTCAGAGCCTCCAGAGTAAATTAGGTGAACAGAGTACCCTTGAGAATCCTGTAGATATGAGTTGTGTAAAGCAGAACTAAAAGTAAATCTAGAGCAGAGCGGTCCAGATTAGAACTACAGAGGAAGGAAGAAGTAAACGCTATGAGGGTAGGTCAGCACAATGTTAAGTCAATAAGAGGTTCAGAGTTCAGATCGAAACAGATAAACTGAAAGCATTTTCAATTAAATGCAAAAAAGCTACTCTTATATTTTGTGTAAAGATATATATATATATTCCCCCCCCACTGCTTTGGTAAAGGATTGTGATGGTGATGACTGACAATCTTATCTCCAATTATTTCAAATCCAAGGGGTCATTCGCTGCAACAAAATGCATGAAATATGGCTTAATGTATCTTTAAAGCTAGATTAGTTAAAGTTCTTGAAAATCACTTTATTTGATGTATTTTTAAGCAAGACACTCTAAAATGTTGAGGCCCTGCTTCCAAGTGCTAAGTGATCAAATATTGTTTTCTAAGATATATGATGTTTGGGCCGAATAAAGTATATTATATACAAATTCCAACACACAAACAAAATAGGAGTTGGGAGAATTTGGGTTTGTAGATCAAGTCCAAAACAGATGCAGCTTTTTCTGAGGCTGAGAAGAAAACAGTAACAAAGGAAAATAAAATATATTCACTGTTGAAACTGGCACTAATCCCATATTGCAGGCTCACCTTAAAAGGTCTGAGGGCACTGCCCACTTTTGTGCAGCAGTTCCTCTCTGCAATTTCCAGGTGTCTACCCCTGCGCCGGAGGACCTGCAGTTTGCCCTCGAGCTCCTGCAGGTTGTGTCGGTCCCTTGAGGACAGAGGACGTCCATCTTTACACTGACAAAAAATAACAAAACATGAATTCTTTTAAATGTTCATCTATGTCAGGTGAAGAGAGTTTATCAGTGTATTAACAGCACTGTAGAATAACTGGTGAAACATATGTAATGGATCTGAGCAGTAAGTACCAGGAATCCCCATAAGCAAAAATAAATACACACCCAAAACTGTAATTAAGATGTTCTGAGGGTATAGTTAATATTTGAATGGGTGGATATAATTAATATTAGAAGACTATCTCCTGTAGCTGTAGGCTTAAATTATTGCCAGCAAGTAATAACCAATACAATTACATATTTTGATGGAATGATGTTAGTAGGTACTATTTACTCGCCATCAAGCTCTGAAAATGAAATAATTTTGTAAAAGTGTTCAGGTTTGAACTGAATTCTACAAAAAATTGTCACATTTCAAAGCCGGTATAAATAATATGACTTCTGTCATACACATACAAATGATGTATGTGTTTTTACTCCAGTCTTCATTGTTTATAATAAGTCATATTGAATACATCAGTAACATAGTTTTTAATGTATACATCCATGTAGAGGAAGGCGGAATGAAGAAATCACTGTTCTGTCCTGATCCACTTGAAGTTACCACCAGCAACTACCAGATCACTTTAATTGTAGCCCATGTGTTTCACAGTTTGCACTATGTCAAGCTGACAGACAAGGGGAGTTTTAACTTAGCATCCTTACATTGCAATCAAACACAGTAGGACAAGACAGACAGAAAAGAAGGAGGTGCTGGTCAGCAAGGGGCTTTGCATGTATATCTCTCAATGAATGCATGAGAACACTAAATGCAGTAATGAGATGGAGAAAAGATGGTGGGGGAAATGGGCATCCCAAGGGCTATTAAGTAATTTTTCAATGCAATATTTCATCAGGGTTTTTTTTGTTCTAAATTTTATTTCTTTAACTTTATCCAAGCCTTGCATTTTATTTGCACTATGCATCTACATGACAGTCTATCCTTCCTGTGTTTCATGGCATTCAGGGAGACAAACCTTGGCTTTCAGTTTTTCAATCTGGTGCTCAACATCTTCAATGTCCTCTGTGTTCTCCAGGCGTTCATACACCACACTCCGTGTACCTTTTATGAGATTCAAGGGGAGTACAGACATGCCGTACGCCTGAAAGACAGTGTAAAACCACCATTAAAATCATAAATTATAGTCAAAGTGGAATGTCACAAATGGCTGGTTACACGTGCATCCACCCACACATACACACCCTTGCTTGATGATTAACACAGTGCAATGTGTAACAAATGACAACTGTTAAGTGAGGGTAAACAAACACACAAACACACAAAGAGCATACCATATAGTTCCTGGCCTCCATTTGTTGGTGAAAATAAGATTAAAATGGTGGAATTTGTAATAGTGCTGGGTTTATTGGTGAATTTGCAGCAACCATTTTGTGTAGATATGACATTGGCTTATGCCATCCTGATGCAATTTACAGCTTAACAGTGCCCCCATGTGACAGCACTACTCTCCATCCAAGATCTGATGAAATTTCTAACACTTGGAGTGGTTGGTGAAAATAAATAATGACCAAAAAAAAAAGTCTGAGTTGAGGGAGGGAGCATCTAGGTACCATAAATGTCGACAAAAAATGTAGATCAAGCTTTCACTTAAATGAACAAACATCAAAAGCTATTTCCTTTTGGATCGAAATGAATACATAAATAATAAATGACAAAGACATAGACATACATACAGATAGACAGACACATAGAAAGAGAGAGAAAGATAGAGAGAGAGAGAAAGAGAGAGACAGAGAAAAATATGTGCACATGATTCAAAGGCACATCTGAGCATCAGTGGGCTTGGGTAGTCTCCTGCCAGGCACAATATGGGATGTTTGAGCTTTAATTAAAAATGAGGGACATCTCTAATATAGGGGAAGAGACCAATCAATAAAGAATGAAAATAAAAGCACTAGGCCGATGCCGTCTTGCTCTCCCTGTGCTCTGTCTTGCCTTTACTGACTTGGAACGGTGCCATTTTTAGGGTTCATAATAAAACAAAGAGGCCTTTTGTGCAATGATACCTCCAGACCTGTCAAAAGATGCTGGCCTCTTTCTTCTGTTTCTCAAGTGGGAAAATGTTGGAGCCTATATTTTTTTTTTTCTAAAACAACTTTTACTAGTTTCTGAGTGTTAGGTAGCATTAAGAGAGTCACATGGGATACTAAGTCAGGCTAGACTATTATTAGTCTCTGCTGTGGATCTCTGCTACAGGCGATGTCGCCTCCTGCAATGAATCATGGAGCTCTTAAGGCCGAAGCATGTCCCGAATATCAAATACACTCATAAAAGGAAAACCTGTCCCAGATCCCAAGAGAAACATTCCCCTCCCGTCCAATGCGGTACTACACATGAGAGAAATGCAAACCAAAACACAGGTGTCCCTCTCTCTACTCAGCTGGAATGTACATTTTTAGTTTAAACATAATCACGAGCACTCATTAAACTTGTTGTGAAGCCTGCTGCGGTCAGTAATAACCAGAAATAGCTTAGAAAGGAGTGCCTGGGAGTTGGGGGTACTGGCTGAGATCATTCAAATAGTCATGTGACTGTGTGGAGTGGGAAGGGGGAGAATTAGACGGGCACAGGCCCCCTACACAAGCCTCCTCTTTGTGGATCTGTCTACTTATGCCAGTGGGGCCAAAAGGGAGGAAGGAGAAGACGATGTCCTTTACATCTTCAACCTTGGTAAACCAAATTCCTCAGGCATAGAGGTGCTTTAGACCAGCTAGCTTTCTTATAGCTGAACTGAAATACCCAGGCAAAGCTAAGACTATGAAAAATATTAAATCTGGAACCATGCACTCCCAAAAATCCCAAGGTCTGCAAAGCTAACTATATGTTATTTCCCTTAAAATCATTTCGTATAGGTTAACGGTTGCTTTGGGGGCCTGGGGGTTACAAAAGGAAACAATCTGATTCATGGCAATGCTGCTAATTTTGAAGCTGCCTCTGGAAGTAAAACTGTGATTTTTGATTGACACCTTAATTTTGATGAGCAGCTCAAACGGGTTGTATATCCATGTTTTGTCCTCCCAAGAAACACAGAGTAGGCCTAACACCTTAGTGTTAGGCCTACTCCTGGAGTCAGTGATTTTTGTTCTCAGATCTTTTCATAAAAGTTGAGAAGTCTATAATATCCTATCTTCAACATACCCAAAATTCTGCACTGAGGCTTTAAGCGGTATTGGGAGATATGGTCACAGCACAAGAATTTTAGCCACTACTTTATCCAGTGGAGTTTTAGAACTGTTTTTTAGATTTTACTGATCACTTGCAAGGATCATGTGGTTGTGGTGTCTGGGTACATCTCAGCTTTTTAATATCTTTTGAGCTGGACTAAAGCTTTAGACTCTTGGCTAGGTCTTTCTGGTTTCCAAGCGTAGAATAAAAAAAACTACGGCAATGCTTCTTTCTCTATCAGCTGCTGGAGAACAGTAATTTATTTGAAATAATTAAATCTTTAAATAATTGTTCTAAAGTTGCTGTGTTTTCTGCCCTAATGATGTTACTTTTGATATGTCCCTCCACTTTTATGAATGCATGAACACATTTTGCATTTGATCAAGGCTGTTATTGAGATATAGACTTCAGGAATAAAAGGCTCGATTGAGAAGCAGTCTGTCTATACATTAAATGAAATGGTTTCATTCAACATCCAGTTACACAGTGACTAGCCTACTTTTGATCATATTGTGGCAGTTAAAAAGGGACATAATAAGACAATGACAATTCTACTTAACTTAAAAGGTATATAAGGAGAACTAAATATAAAATGTGTAAATCAAATGTACAAAAAAGTCACAAACAAAGCCAATGAATAGAAATGAAAAGTATTACAGTAAGTTTTTAAGTGGCACCCCTCCAATTCATCCTGGGCTCCCATCTTCTCAGGTCAATCTCATAGACTCTGATTAGATCGGCAGACATTAATCTCTTCAACTTTTCCTTCAGCATCAGCATCTTAAGGCTGGCAATTTAAGAGCGAGAGAAAGGTAGGTGCACAGGAGACAGAGCCATGAGAGCCATAAGTCAATGTGCTAGCCAGGCTTTTAAATCAAGTCAAGGGACTTCCCATGATGCATGAGCCTTTAGATCGGCCAGGGGGCCTCATGTCATCACTGGTAGGTACAACTGAGTACCAAGTGGGAGAAGATATGAAAGCAATATGCATATACAAACATTCCAAGCACATTAAAAGTGAAAGTGCCATTAATTCACAGCAGTGTCATTTCAAAGGAAAAATGCAAAGCGACAGTTAGTTTTACTTGATCTTAACAAAAGATTTTAGTGTAAACGGAGGAAAGGAATGCAACTGGAAATGGATGCATGGAGTGGCTCAGGGTGGAAATGAAGGTTGTCCATGAATACTGTAAACTGAACCTAACAAACAAAAAATGACTACATGTAAATGGCACGAATAACAACGTTGCCCTTCAGACATGCCTTATGAAAGGATCTGTAAGAAATATTTTTTCTGATGCTTCTTTTCTGAAACAACGAGATTCTATTAATTTTGCCAATTGAAATTACATAGGGCAAATTGCAATCATTAACAGTAACTCCCTCTGATAAAAACTGTACTCCAAATTCTTTAGGGCTGCCAACTAGGTGGGCACTGGTATCTTAGCATTTTTACGAATGCTTCTACAACAATTTCAAACATACGGCCTAGCAATCCCTTTCAATCACTATAGAGTTTTTGGCTGGTTCAGTAAGCTAGCTGCTAACACTACACTAGCCACATTGATGTTAGAAATCTAATCTCAATTTATTTTACCTCAAGCAATGCTCAGAAAAACAACAACATAAACTTTATGAATAAACATAGTAGTCCCATCTGGTGTAACTAACTTTATGATAATTTAGCAGTATTAGAAACACAACAAAAGATCCAGACTACACATGTGACTGGACAATATAGTATGTTTGAGGCACAATAATTAAAAAGGAACAATGAAGGTAACATAACAGGCCAATGGTACAGCCTAAGATGATCACTTCATAGACAGCTAGCAAACTGGGTGTAATTAGTGCAAAATTTCCTGACCAAACATCCTGTTGCAGCTTTTAACCAATGGTGAGCATTTAATGAGTTAGTTTATTTGGAAAAGAAATGGATAGCCAAAAAAAAAATAAAAAAAACATGGAAACTGGAGGATACTTAAGATTATCTCATAAACTCCATTTTGCATCTGCTATGATTTAATTTTATTTTCGTCGTACCAAAAGTAAGCAGTAGCCAAAAACCTGCTCAGGCTAGCACTTGCCTCATGTTGTATTAATCTGAAGGGTACCAGGCTTCTGTGTTACATTCAGTTTACATCACACAGAGCTGTTTGCATTAGGGGTGAGTGGCTACTTCGGCACAAAGACTAGTGATAAATTAGCCCAGGAGTCATAGACAACACTGAAGCTGCATACAGAACCCGTCACTTAGGTTCCATTAGGTTAATCATGCATAATAATAACACATAGCAAAGAATAATAAATCACCAAGCCCTTTGCAAGTGCGGGTACGGTGTCACCAAGAAGAGTTTTGTTGCTTATAGATAGGGTAGTGAGGAGAGAGTAAATAAAGTAGATAAAAGGATAACAGTGAGATGAAAAGAGATTCTGCATGTGTGTGAGAAAGAAGGGGTGGGGGGAGGTGTTGTCTTCCACAGGGCTTATTTCTTTGATTGACTCTATCAAAACAAGCTACATCAAAAACAAAGACACACTGGGAGCCTTGATTTCCACAGGGCATTCACCAAGTCCATAGCAACATGGGGTCAATGCAAATCTGAGCACATTTCCATCCTCAAAACTTGCTGGGTAATTATCCACTCTTTAAAAGAACTGTGAGAAGCAAAGTTAGAGAACAGTGGATAAAAATCACAGCTGAGATGGATTATAGGTCCTAAAGGGAGATTGGTTCCACAACTTACTACGCTGGGTTGTGTATTATTCATTAGGAGCTCCACATTCAATTGTTGTGTAATTTGTCAAATGGGCTTCTTTGAGCTCGACAGAAACTGAAAAGATCAGGGTTGGCTGTCACTCTTACTCTCACTCCCTGGGTTGATACACTTGTAGTCTTTTTTTTCTTTTTCTCCCCAGTAGGCACCATTCTGTGATAGTCCCACCCTGACACCAGTGCCACCACCTCCTGGGAATGTTCACAGTCTAGTTACTATGATAACGGCTGTGAAAAATGGACAACATTAACAAGCGTTACAGCACAGTCAATTTTCTGATCTTGGAAAAATGAAAAACTGCAGAATGCTGAGGGAATCAAAATATAGGCATATATTAATGGACATTGAAGTAGATCTATATATATAAATAGACACCAGATAAGTGGGCCGGTGGAAGGTGCACATACATCATGCAAAAGTCTCGGGCACCCAGGTAAAAGACAGCAGTCTGGGCAATCTGAGCAATTGAATGCCAGAGCCCTAGAATCACAGGGCATTACTAATACTGAAAGGCCACTCCATCACAAGGTGCATCTCAACCAAAATAATGGGAACCCATTTGTACACATAGGCTTTGAAGTCATGCTGAGGTGAAAAATTATTTTGAGGGGGGGGGCTTATTTTATCTTAGAAAATTTAGCTTAGAAAATAACACGGTGTATGCATAAAAATTTATATTTGGTTGTAGTTATTGTTCAGACAAATAACAAAACCATATTTTTTATGGAATATGTGTGCCAATGCACCTTAGTACAACAACGTCTCAGTGATGTGCGGCACAGCTACCACCTTGTGGAGGGTGACCATATATAGTAGCGAAAGCAAAAAATCTCCTTCAAATTCTCCTTCAAATGCTATTTTTAGAATTGGTCAGAAATACTATAAACCACGATGAAATCTGACAAAATTTTAACAACGACAAGATTTGTATACCGCTCAACCCTAGCATGAACTTATTGAAAGATGACCTTTCAGCAATGCTACATGAGAACACATGAGCCAACTGCATGTTAAACATGATATACTCAATGATTTAGCAGATACAGAAAGACAGAAAGCAATAATCTTACTTAAGTCTAACAAGAGCAACATCTTTCAGTGTTCTTTCTGCAAGGATACTACTTTTACTTTAGGTTTTACATGTCAAATAAACTCGTCAACTGGAGGCAGAGGAGGAGATGTCCCATTAAGCTACTGGGCTGGCAACTTTTGGAAATCATCCCCATGGATGATGAGCCTTATTTCATGTGCAGATATAGCCCTCCTGAGCACATAAAGCGACATCAGCCACCCGTCTCAGGTCCCCACTCACCGTGTAAGTGATCACTGCCAGCATGCCAATCAAGGTCAGAGAACTGATGGAGAAAGACAGAGCGGGTAGGCCATCTGTAGGTGGAGAGAGAAAGCCATTAGAGATTCAACCTAGACCTCTGACAAAGAGCACTAGTGGAATTTACTGTGACAGTGTGCCAAATGTTAAGAGCCTACTTTTCCTGTAACACTAATAATGTATGTGCACTTTGGCAATATTTCAATGAGCTGTTGTTTCTGCACTTTGCTGAATTAAATTTTGATTTTTTGGGGGTAAATTAGCTACACATAACATAAAAGTGTAAATTTTATGTACTTTTTTTCTCTTAAAAACAACAGCAACAACAAAATTTCAGTGCCAAATATACAGGGGTAATTTATGAGAAATATTTCAAAATATAATCAATATTTTTAAGCTTTTTGTTCAAGTTTTCAAATGGCACTCCTATTTATTAGATATTCAGATTTGGTTGTTGGTGATTTGTCCATAGAACTGATGTCTAGAACTTCCTTCGAGTATTTACTGGAATATTTTACAAATCCTGTAGATGACAGTGCATCTAAGAGCTGAAACTCTCATTAAAACTCTCATTTAAACAAAAAATGGCCGCACATTTCGGATACAGAACTGTGAAGAGGAAAGGGAACAAGGGAAGGGTATAAAACAACTTCTATAGTATTGGGAGATCAAAAGTCACAGTAGGTTCCATCACTAAGAAAAAAAAAAAAAAACTACCTAGATGATTCCTAGGGCTGGTCACTCAACCAACCAAGCAACTGGTCAAGACCAACTTTGGTCAAGGTGGTGACCAACAATCCAAGGGCCACTCTGACAGATGTGCAGAGTCCTGTGTTGAGAGATCTGGTACTTCAAAAATCCGGGCTATATAGAAGTCTGCCAAAAAAGGAGCCCTCTTCTTAAAAAGACAAATGACCTTTTTATAAGCTCCAAGCTTATAAAAAGGCACTTGAAAGCCTCTAAGAGCATGAACCCAAAAACTGTGATCTAATGAAAGCAGAATTTGACTCATCAGCTCATCCATAATGCAAAGCACTGTATCTGGTGGAAACCATGCACAGCTTATGAACCATCCAGCACTATCCCTACTATGTAGCGTGGCGGTGGTAGCAGCAAGCTTTGGGATGAAGTAGAGATATTGCTTACAAATAATATCCTAATACTTTTGGGCATTTTGACAATGTTGATTTTTTTTTCATAATATTATTGTTCAGCTTTTTTAGAATTTACAAAAGAACATTAAATTTTCAAACTTGGAATATGTTGACCGTTGTCCAAATTAAAAGAAAAGTATTTTGCAAATGAAAGCAACAGACTTTGACGTTCATGATATTCTCTTGTATCTAAATCAACAAGGAACAAAAATAAAATATGAAATTCATGACTATTTCTCCTATAGTAGGCTGCTGTGGTAAGGGCTTAGGCTTGATATATGGTACACATTCTGCCAGGTGAGCTACTGGGGTGTCCTGAGCAAGCTCAATGATAACATGTGAAACCTCCAAAACAAGCCAATCTTATGAACTTAGAGAAATGCAGAATTAACTACTTTTTTTCTAACTTAATTTGAAAAACAAAGGAAGCACAACTTCTGTTCAAAGTTATTTGCAAGCTCCGCAATATGCATTATACAAGATAGAGTCTCATCTACAAAGAGGTCAAGATACCTATATGATGGTACTTCAATTTGTGAGCCAACTAAGACATGTACACTTAAAGCAAAAAAAAAATTAGATCTGCTCCTTGTGAAAATCATGCATTTTGATTAAATCAGTGAGCTAATTATAGAACCTGAAAGCCAGCTTGTATATTAGAAACAGCAATAGACTGAGATGAAGCTGACATGTACAGGATTATGTCATCTGCATAAAAAAAATCAATTTAACATCTGTTGCTGCTGAGCAGTTATCATTAATATAAAGGGTAAACAGGGGTGGTCCAAGAACAGACCTTTGAGGAACCCCTTTATGGATCCCTAGGAAATCTGACTGTGATCCCGCAGCAGAAACAGCCTGTGAACTATGACAAGCTAGGACATAGCAGTGCCATCAAATCCTTACTGGTGCATTTTATGAAGGAGGATCAAAAGCTTTATTTAAGTCAACAAAGATAGCACAAAATGATACTTTTCATCAAGAGTTGTCATATATCATTCCATATTAAGGTGGTGGGGGAAACTGTGCTATGCCCAGACCTAAACCCAGATTGATTAATATTTAGAACATGATTATCTAATAGAAAACCTTTCAACTGGTTGCTAATGAGCCGCTGCAGCTTTTTGGCTAGGCAAGGTAATTTAGAAATTGTCTTAAAAATATTTATATTATGAGCACTTCCTCCTTTATATAGTGTTGATACTAGTGCAGCTTCTTATACTACGGATGTTATCCCTGTTAGTAATGTTACATTAAAAACATGAGAGAGCAGGTGGAAGATTAACAGCGTGACTAGTTGCAGGGGGCAATGAACTGAGTTGATCAACTCCAGTAGACTTCCATGGATTTATTCTAGAGCAAACTGAGCCAAAAGACTAAAATTTGATCCATATCACAGTTTGTTAGTTGTTGTTGTTTTTTTTAATTAAGAACCTGCAGTTATGATGTGAGCCCTTACTGACATCACCCAGCACTAATAACCTGCATTTGACCACCCCTTGGTGAATAACTACTGTCCGTTCAGTTGATTTTTGCATGCCTTGGAGGAGGAGGGCAACTTTTTATGCTTTCTCACTTCGCTCAAACCCTCCAAACAGTTGGCCAGTCAGTGGTGTTTCACTACCATAAAATCAGTGCCCACAGAAAACAGTCTGTTCTTTACACAAGGAGGCTGGAACACACGCTACAAGAGACAGGTTTAGGCAGCCCTTCCAGAATTCTGTGCGATAGTTTGCAATTTTGCCCAATCCTCTCAATATTTCCACAGAAAATGGTTTTAATCCAAAGAATGATGTGTCTGAGAGAGAGAGAGAGAGAGAGAGAGAGAGAGAGAGAGTGTGTAAGTGTGTGCGTTTGAAAGACCAAGAGAGGCCACAACTTTAATAATCTTATTTTTATTTATTTTTATTTTTTCCATTTAAGGAAATAAACTGTAGGTTTACAAAAAAACAGGGTGGGAGGGGGTGTCTGTTAGATTAAAAAAATGAAGAAGAAAATATGAGACCTTTAATAACGGCAAAACAAAAATAGATTTATAAAACCTGTGAACACATTGTGAAGTGCTTGGTTGATACAGGCACTACTGACTCATTCTGGCAGTTATTAGTTAAACAGCGTGGGAGATGTTAAAAATATGTTCTTCAATAAATTGGAAATGACGGAAATCTACCCATACAAACTCTGACCCCCCAAGAGGAAAATTTGCAAATCGGGGTGACATGCATGTGTGTGCTGCACCAAGTAGTGTGACAACAGAACAAAGGGCATGTGAGATAAAGCTAGTTCCACGACCACTGAGAAGTATGGCCTCCACAAGAATGCAAGTGCTGAATTGGCATTCTTGGATTTGATATTCGCCCTTTACAAAAGCATTGTAGCAAACAACCTCTTTAAAAAAGCAAAAATAAATAAATGAATAAAATAAAAATACTGCCAGGGTATAGTTGCAGATTGCCAACTATAGGCAATGTAAGTGACAGCAGTGAGCCTTATTGGCATAAAAGCTCATTTTTAGCTGGCTAGAACTGTTTTGTAACTAGAACACCTCTCCATTGCCAGTTCATTACTGGAGCTTATTATATTTGCTGGAGAGGCAAAGTTACATTTTACTGCTTAAGAACTGCCAGTTAATCATGGTATCTGAGTGGACTGTGTTCCCTTTATCTGTCAGATCCTCAGTTGTAATTAAGATAACAAACAAAAAAGATAAATCCAATCCATGGACACTTCAGAAAAGTGTCCTAAGTTACATTTTTTCCCATATGTTGCAGTGTCCTTCCAGTAGTTTGGCTGGCAAGCCACTGTAATTGTACAAACAAATTCCTGTCCTTCGTTTTATGAATTAGGAATACAAAATGATCCCCCATGCCCCAACCCCGTTGTGTTTCCACTACTGTAATTTTATAGATTGAACATAAGCATAGCATTTCAACATCTGGACCTTTCACTGCAGGTTGCGTTGATGTATGTCACCTCTGATTGAGGCAGAAAGGGAGCCACCCATCAGGCAAGGGCAACAGTAGGTGTCACACCAGCTGCCAGAGCTGGAGCCAGAAGACAGGGATTGATGAAGAGACTGATTGTCTCTCTCCCCTGTCAGGATCCCACCTGTCATAGGGCTCCAAGTAAAAGCTACACAGTTGTCCCTTGGTGGTTATCCCACACCCCCTCAACAGGAACCTAGTGATGCTCAGACCACCTGTCAGCATTGCATTGGTGGCTCTCTGCTTGCCTTTCTCCTTTCTCCTTGGGAGTGACATTTGATTAGGAATATGAACTCCTTACTCAGGGCATGTATAATTTGAGCTGTTTGTAACATTTACTACTCTCTTTTAGAGGCATTTCACAAGCGGCAGGACAAAGAAGGAGAAAATGGAGATAAATTATATACCTGCTCCCTATTGTACTGTATGCAAAAAGAAAACTTTGAAGTCTGACAGCTGGGCTGAACATTAACATTTGAATAGATGTTTCCTATTCCCGAGTGTTTCATTGTGATTTTGCTGCCTTTGTTTAGTGGTGAGCTTGGTAAAGAAGACAATAGCTGCATGTTCTGCATGGAGAGCATTCTGTTCATGAACTCTGCACAAAGAGAGGGATAGATGTTTGCTGCCTCTCCTCTTGGTTTCTTGAGCAGATTTTCCGGGGATTAAACAGTGCGAATATTGTCTATTATCGGTGGTGCTCCACATCTGTACAGCCTCGATTCCAACAGCAATGGAATGAGGTGGCTCTTATCTCACCACGCATATAGCCCTTCAGGCTTGTGTACACGCGGCAGACCTGTACAGAGAGGGGCTTATTTAAGAGTTCCTTTAGCCTTAGCACACTGCATCTGTGGCATGATACAATCACGCAGCTATGGTGACACAAAACTCACACTGAGATGAACCAAAAAGGAAATAGGAAACAACTGTAAAGTTTAGAGGTGGGATATACAGAACAGGATCAGGACCATACAGATAGCATGTGAACGTTTATAACAGAGTTGGGAAGGCTGCCACCAGTACTGACAAAAGAGATGTTTGTTTGTTTTTTTCCCCTCTTTTTATGGGAGAATCTACTAAAAAATGAATTTCAGTTTGGCTTTCACAAATATCAGAACTCTAAAAACCTATTAACTGTTTGAATTTGAGTAATATTTAACTCATTTAATGAAGTCAGGTTCAAAAACCTGAATGTTGCATCTCGTATTTGACTTGGTTAAGGAGAACCTTCAAATTTAGATAAAGCTATATCCCACATTTGGAAGAGGGCAGAAAAGGTCCTAAGTTCAAGGAACATGAGATACATCTTTGAGTAACTCACCCTCCACTATTTGCAGAATTTGTAAAAGTAGCAGCACTTCAACTTTAGCCATGAATTTGTTTTCTGCATTTACAAATAAAGTAGTCTCTATTTTCTTCCATATCATTTTAGCAATACCCATGTGCCTTTGATAAGGGGCACTCTAAAAGGAGAGAATTCTTCAAAGAAATGTGAGGGTATTTTTACATTTAAATGTGTGAATAAGAAGCCATGTAGTTATATTTACATATAGTTATAACTTTTAGTAACTATTGCTGACTGGCCTCACTCCACCTTGCTCAGAGGAAAACAAGATAGAAATTGTCACCATTGTGATTTTCATTTTGTAAACAAACAAGGAGCTCTGATGCTGGATTCCAGCAACAAAGAGAATGAAATTAAGACAATAACATAGGCTCTCAGGACACATTTCAAATCTTGACAACTGCATAATTCTGTAGCGAAAGCTTTCACATTAAGTAGTTTTTCATCTGTGACTACAGTTACAGTCACTTAATTTTAATGCAGGTTTTATCATCTGATCCTGCATCAAGTGATAGAAATCAGGTTCCGGCACTATTGCTGTCAGACGTAGAGAGGTTTCACTGTGATAACAATTCTACACAGTCAGGAGGCCATCCCACTACAATACCCATACAACCAACATGAAGCCATATGATCTAATGATCTCATAAAACCTGATATCAAAAATAAATAATGGAAAATTGGCAGGTGTAATTGTTATATATGCAAATCACATTAAAAGAAATCCTTACACATTAATGGTTATTCATATAGCACACTGGCAGGATTAACAAAGTGGTGGTGGTAAGACCGTGGTGGCAGACATTTTCCCTGTTCATAAACAGGGATTTTCACCTCAGTTTTAACATTTCTGCTACTTTTGGCACCGTCTAACAATTTCCAGGTTTAAAAAAGCGGTTCATAAAGCAGACCCCTGCACCAGACACATTTTCTAAACCCTATAATGCATGATTTGCTGGCAACGCATTTATGTTACACAGTCTTAACATC
>OMLB01017876.1:0-33118 GCA_900302555.1 Myripristis jacobus
ATTTCAGATCTCTTTAGATCAGATCAAATCTCTTTATTGTCCACAGATGTAGAAATTTGCCTTTGGCTTCACAGGTTGGTTAAAAACACATCACAGTAAATCTCAAAAATTTACAACTAATAAAAAACACACAACATGCAGAGTACAAACTGCAACGACAGACACAGGTCCAGTGGGAGAGTTTGTGCAGGATGCTTTTCAGTCACTGCAGCTTTCACTGTTCTAAATTTAATCATAATAATTATTATTATAATCCTAAATTCAAACAAGACCAAATGTATGACCCTCACTTGCAGCTGATCACACTGTCTTGATATTAGAGGGCACATGTATAGAAAGAGTCACTTCTTACAAATACCTAGCCATGTGGCTTGATGAAAAGTTTAATGTGCATATTGATAACCTCGTGAAGATCTTAGGCCTGAACTAGATTTCTTTTTCCATTTAAAAATGTTTTCCTTTTGAAGCCAGAAGGAAAATTGTGCAAAGCTCAGTTTCTACCCACATTAGACTGTGGTGATGTGATGATGCATGTACCTTCATCCTTACTTAAAGAAACTGGATTCTGCATATCACGCTGCATTATGTTTTGTAACAGGTGCAGGCTCACACACACACCATTGCTTTCTATATGAATCTTTAGGATGGTCCTCTCCACACCAGAGGAGAAAAATACATGTTGCTATTTATCACCAAGGCATTGTTAGGGAAACTAGCTGCTCATATCAAAGGATATGAGCAGCTACAGCACTAGATCTACTGATCAGATGTCAGGTGCACTCAGAGCTCGGTCAAACTGTTTTCTTCTTTTATGCACCTTGAGCATGGAACGAGCTGCAACATATCATCACCTTAGAGCCACTCTCCTCTTTCAATATTTGTAAAGGTCTTTTACAAACTGCTGAGAAGGAAACATGTTGCTGTTTTACATCGTTTCCTTGACTTGAGCTGGACTGTGTTTGGGCATTGCTGGTACCGCCTGCATGCCGCTCTTCCTTCACTATTTTCCTTGTGTTGTTTTTAGTCATTGTTTTGAGTTCTATCATGTGAAATTGTTGTTGTTTTTTTATGAGAAACTGCTTGTGACTCCCTGGAAGAAGAGATCTTGTCTCTCAATGGAACCTAAATAAAGGATAAAATAAAATAAAATAAAATAAAATGGCAATGTCCACAAACTAACTCGCTCCTCTGTTCCAGAGAAAGATAACAGATGAAATTGAGAGTCTGTGTGAGCATCTGCCTGGGCCAAGCAGTGCCGTCAAAATCTGCAGAGATGAGGTGGAGAAGATGCTTCCGGTGGCCATCACTTTGCTCACTGGTGCCATTGTAAGTTGGAGGCTGGGGTGATTTTCCTCCCGGCTTGGGCTTCCCAGGACAATACCCTTGTTCTGTACTTTCTGTATGTTTGTCATGCCTCTGAGAAGTGTTTTGTGAAAAGAAAAAATTCTGTCTGTCTCTTCATAGAAACCAAGGCAGGTTTGTAAAATCCTGCGGCTCTGTGACTCCCACTTTTATGACAAGCAGCAGAAGCTTCTGATCCGTTATGTTCAGGACGGCCTCAGGGCTGCTGCGGCCCTTCAACAGGTCAGGTTACATACTGTATCGAAATAAAACTGAAAACAACAATATGCGGCATGATTTATTATATAGTATTACATTTGGCATTTAATTCCATCAAAATATGCTGTTCTCCGATCGTCTGATCGGTGTTTTTTCCACTGTCCAAGTTCCTGCCTTTGTCTCTGTCCCTGACTTCCACTCCTGTTTGTGCCTGTCAAACAGGTGGGACCCACATCGCAATGCTCCTTCTGCATATTTCTTATCAAGACACTGGAAAGCTTGCTCCCCAAAGAAAGGACCGAGGTGAGGCATGCTCATACAATGAAAGAACATACATGTGTGTGTTTTGGAACAAAACACAGTAAAAACACAGGATCTCTTTGTCCTACACACCCACACAGACTCAGACACAGAAATGCCACCAGACAGTTTTGCCGTCGTCGTCACAGACTTGCACACTCACACTCTCCTGTTCCTCACATGCTGTTCTTTCCGCAGAGTGCTGTGGTTGAGCTGCTGGAAGAGGTGTGTGTCATTCTGCCCTCCTCCTACCGAGATGAGTGTCAGGCTCTGATCGACAGGTTTGGTAAGACGCTGCTGGATGCACTCATGCGCTATGTCACCCCTGAGGCCGTCTGCGCCCTCATCCACCTGTGCAAGGGGCAGGAGGCACCTCTCATGGGTATGTCAGTCGCACTGCGTCTTCCTTACGTGCCATTAAGAGCCCATACAGATTCATATACAAGAGATTGCACATTCAGACATCTTTCTTCACTTCTCTCAGAGAAAGCTGTCCAAGATCCCTGCTCTTTGAGAAACTATGTGTGCAGAGACTTCAGGACCGCACTCAGATGCAGGGTGAGAAACAGCAATCTGGTGACGTTACCTTTAGTTTTAACCCACCTCATAACTTCAGCTTTACTAACAGTTTTTATCAGTTGGAGTTAATTTGACACCAGTAATTCAGAAAATTAGTTTTCTGGAATCCCCCGCCCCTGCCCTATACATCAAAGCTCTTGTGGGAATCATGTTTTTCCCGCCCAAATGTCACAGTTACTGGAATGGCTCTCTCATGACTACAGGTGTGGCTATGTTAGGTGAGGGTGAGGCCCTAAGATTAGAAATGGCATGTTTCAGTTCCTCATCTATAACAACAACAACAAAAAAAAATGTAAAAAAAAAATGTGTGTGAATGCTGATATTGCTTATATGTTTTATAGAGCTGAAACAGCCTGGGCCAAACAGGCACCCATGAAACACAGATGTGTACAAATTGTGTCCAGCATATATTAATTTTATGTTTACTCACTAAATTTAATTTTGAAAAGCAGTTAAATATGAAGCAAAAAAAAGATATCAATAATGTGTTTAGAGACGCTAAACACTAAATGGTGTCAAATTGAGCTCAAATCTAATAGGAGGATTAAGAAGGAGCAGCAGCAAGGGATTTGTCACTTTTTTAAGCTGTGCTTGTGTCTTATGTGCAGACGGTGTCCTTCTGTCAGAGGTTTGATTGGAAGAGTCCCTCCTATATCACACTCTGAAACTTGAAGGTAGGTGGGATTGTCCAGCACGAATGTTACCAATTTAACCCATTAAATAAATGTATTCAGTACTATATTAAATAACTTGATGTTTCCCAACTTCTCTTTTTAAGGTGGGAAGAAAGAAATCAGAGTCAGCGTCAGTGCTCCTATGGATGACCCGGCTCTTTCAACACCTGACTGCAAATATTACTCCGGCTGCTCAACATCTTTGGCATTCTGTGTGATAACAACCCCCCCCTGATTTGCTATCTCTTTCACTCTGTATACACAGCCTGCACAGACTGAAGACTTGGTGTGAAAAAACTAATGGACGGTCCTGCAGCTATAGAAACATTGGAAAAAAACACCTGAGAGCTTTGCCTGTATTGTTAAAACAATGGCATGTCACACTTATGAAAATCAATTTATGTTTGCACAATTAGTCATATACATCTTCAGAGTTGAGTTTTTACCTAATGTGAAGTCGTGTAATTTTATTTTCCTGCTTTAATGTCACGGCATTGCAAAATATTAAAATGTCCCACAACATGGTTCACACGGAATGGAGAAACAGTTGCGTGATTTTATCAGTTTATGCGTGTCAACTTCTGTAACATAATCCTTCATGTGATTGCCCAGCCGCCTTGAGTCACTCATGTTTGGCGCCATCATCTCATAATTATTTAAAATGTCATAGAGTGACATGTTCTTATCCGAGAGATGGAGATCCGTATGAGATGGTATCAAATGACAGATGGCTGTGGCTGACAAATATATTTTGGTACATTTCCATGTGTCAGATTTATGAAGAGTGAAAACATCTTTTGACACACTGGGTCATACATTATTTTTTGTTTTTGTTTTTTGAAAGAACAAAATAAGTTATAAATAATCATTATAAAAAAACAACAGGAGAGGAAGATAGAGAAGTTTATAGTTTGCAACCTCCATAACTGGCTTTCTCATTTATGTGGAAAAAACTGGTAAATGTTCTCTTTAATCTAGCCTGTAGGTGAGCAGTATGGGCTGAGGAGAGAGAAATTGGAACTGAAACTCCTTTGTTACAGTGAACACACTTTTGCAGCAGTGAAGGCCAAAGCAGAAAGTGCACTCACTGGATATTTTGTTGAGGAACTTGTTGAATTCTGCTTTCAGCGGTGAGCATTTTGCAGCCTCTTCCTACAGTGTGCTGCAGTTCTAGACCAAAGTTAAAGCTGTGCTCCCTGTGCATTGCTCACATTAGGGCCATTTGCTCCATATCGTACTAGAGCAAAAATGCCCCCTCTCCCCAGTCCCCGGCTGGCCTGCACTCACATTACCTAAAGCCCAAACGCGCTCAAGCATGATTGCCCCCGGTATGCACGTCATCACGTTGAAATACGACACACGCATGGCCTGACGTCATCATAAATCAATATAGTTCAAATACATTCATCATGTCGTTTTTGTTTCTTTTAAAGAATGTTTATTTACCTTGACAGTTTTGGAGGTAACTTCCTCCCTCTTCAGAAAGCGTCCAACTGACAGCTGGAGTGGCATGGCTGTCAAAAGGCCCTTAGAGGCCCTAAGAGGCTACTCACATTACCTTGTCTGAGTACTGTGCTCAACTGTACATTTCTCAAGTATGTGTACTTTCCTGTAGAATGTTGTTGTTGTTTTTTAAGAAAGTTAGGACTTGTAGCCCACCACATTTCAAACACAAATATTGCGCATTTGATTTGACTAGATTTCTATGACGGTTGTCATTACTTTTAAGAATAACTTTGAAGTCCAAGAAGAAAAAACAATCACAGCAGCCGCTCTCAGCTGGGTTTGATGTAAAAGGCACATGGGACAAGTTTGCCTTGAGGGCTCTCTAACCTTCCTAACACTAATCCTTCTGGCAGAAATGGAGAGGTTTTCTGGCACAAAGTGTTGAAGGCAATCTTCTCCCACAACCATGTGAAAGCAAAAGTACATCACCCAGCTGTGTGAAACAAGGGGAAGCAAGACATCCACTTTCAAATAAAAAAAAAAACATGCATTCCATTTTGGTAGCTAAGTGTGACTAAAAACTAACCTGGCGGTGGTGAGTATATTCATGTAGCAAGTCAGTGCATTCATCAGGTGGTTTCAGAGTTATGAGCTTCTGTAAAAGCAACGTGAAACCAATACAGCAATGTGTTGATGGTATTTTTTAAAAACAAAATCTCCACTACTTCAATTCAAGTAAAAATTTGACTGAGCAACTTTCATTTACAGCAGAGGAATAACTAAGAATCTATACTTGGACTCAAGTAATGGGGTTGTGCACTTTGTCCATCGCAGCAGATCAAATCTTGCATACAGAATTGCTTAACTTGGCCACCAAGCATTCTGAAGTCCTGTTTAAACTTTATCATCTTGAAGGGTTAGAAAAATAACAGTAGACATAGTGTGTGATGTAATCACTGAACAGAGACAGTCTGCAACTTGGGGATGGAATCTTTATTCAACATACTGACCAGAGGGACAGTCATCAAAGTCCAAAGTGGGAGTGAGTAGTGTTCGAGGTGTTCAGAGGCTTGAGGGAGGTGATACAGCTACTGAAACTCTCAGGTGAGGTGAAGAGAGAAGGATGCAGGTGATGGCAGGGAATATGGAGGAGCAAAAAACTAGAAAAGGCACTTTTACACTTTCAGTAACAGGACTGACAGACCCACTTGTAGTTTTTTTTTAATTATTATTTAGCATATATTATTTAGCATCCTCCTCAAAGGCCCACAGGTGAACATGTAAACAGGCTGGTTTCTCTGTACAACACCAGCCAAACTTTTGCCCCCATCTGTGGCCAAGCTGGAGGATTTTAACTTTTTTTTAAATATATATATATATATATCTTTTGGGAGGCTCAGCCATTTGACCAGATCATCACTCAAAGATGAATTAATATAGAATGTTCTCAGCATCACACTGTGGCTGCAACCTGAAGTTTTTCTGTATTACACTCTAGGAACCACAAGGTGATGCCAAAAGAGGCAATTAAAGGATCCACCAGTTAAATATGACACTATTACATATGCATGGGAACTTGGGCCACTTGGCTAGATGATGTGGATAATTCTTTCAGACACACCAGCTGTACACTAAGCTGCACACAGTACATACAAGGGACAGCTTGTATAGAATAACTTGATTGTAATGAGTCTTAAAACGTCCATAAACAGGAGATGGTCTCTTCTGAGAGCAGGAACACATAACCTGTGGATCATAACCTGGCATTCTTCACCATATTACAACCATCTATTCAGCTAGTTGACAATATTCACGTATGAGGGACTCTAAAGTGCAGAGCAAAGAGACTGTCCAGAACCAAGATACCCATTACAGCAGGGAACCAGAGGCCACGAATGAACTGTATAAAATACAGTTTTTAAACTTCCTTTGGCTGACAGGCACCAAGCAGACACCATGTCCTGTTTCCCAAATCTGGTGGCCAGATGCTTGAGGCCCTTATGGCTCAGCCAGACATTGAGACTAGCTTAAAATGAGTGGAAAGTTGCTCAAGTAAGCTAAAAGAGGCAAGGCCAGCTGAAAAAGCGAGACAGACGTCATCATGACTGAGCTCACCATCTCAGCAGAAAATGGTGGTTAAGGTGAATTAACTTGCGGTCCACAACATGCAGACAGTAGGATTTGGTGAAAGTGGCTCGCCAGCTCACCAGGGGTTAATACAAAAAATGTCATGGCAAAGTATTTGGGTGGCAAGTTAGCCCATGCTTAAATGTGAAAAAGCTTTACTCATGAATAAGTGGGGGCGACTGAGACAATGGCATACCATGACTGGGGACGATTTCTTGGTGGAGACTTCTATTTCTCCCTGTGGATGTGACTGGCAGTAAGCAGAGCTGGGAAAGAGCTGGGAAAAACTGGGAATTTCCCAGTTTTTGGGGAATTTCCCAGTTTGGGATCAATAAAGTAAATCTATCTATCTATCTATCTATCTATCTAGCATAATGCACTGAATATGGAAGTACTCATTCAACGCATTATGAAGTAATGACAAACTACCAAAACTACCAAAAAACCAAACTGAATGTCCTGTGATGGACTGTCTGCCAATTCTCAGGTTGTGCTGGGAAGCAGGGGCCTACACGTCACCATGTCAGTCAGCTTGTCTGTCAGCAGTTAGGACCAGAGCAGCATATCTTAAAATCTTTTTGGTGGATCGCCATGAAACATTCCTGTTGGCCATACAATGAAATCTGTCTGTTTTGGTGACCTTTCCTTCAGCAAACCACTGGTCCCAGTGGGTCATCTATGTTGAATATAAAACACTTTTTTCCCCCCACACTGTTTGAAAACAAATGCAAAGCAGCCGCCTCACTCTGGTAGCACAACTCATCATCCTGATATATTTCACCTCTTAAGGTACAAACTCAGCATTCATAGAAAACTACCTAGGACACAAATACACAGCACCCTGCACAACAAACCAACATCCAGTTCTGGTAAACCATGGCACTAATTTATGTGTCAAACTCACTCATTTCAAAGTTAAAGCTAAAGGCGCATTCCATTGAAAACTAAGTCCACTGGTAAAACAGGCACAACAATGCAGGGAAATGCCCACATCTACAGCCGGAATCAGACTGCAGTTAAGAAACACAAAAACACACGCTTGCGGAGCTAAGTAGTGAAGGTATTTTTGAGGGCGTGAGGTCAGACAGCAGAAAGAGGGGATGACTTACAGCAAAGGCTCTGGGCTGGATTCCAACCCAGGCTGCTGCAGCTTAATCTGAGTATGACATGGTATACGTACTACCAGGTGAGCCACTGAGGCGTCCTGATATAGCACAGGGGTTCATGGGTTATTGTAGGTCGTAGAGGTGCACAGAGGAGCCAACACTTCCCTAATTTCCACAACGCACTGTGCAGTCCTGCACCTCAAACTAGCTGGCTGACTTATCCTACTTTCTATGGGGAGGCAGGTTAAAAACAGAGGACATACTGGACGAGAACAGAGCAGATCGATGAGCAGAAACATAATTGCTACGATGCATTTCCTTTTCACCAAGTGTGAAAACAGATTTGTTTTCCAGTTATTTCCTGTATTTTGTGGTTTACTCATCAAGCTGACTCTTTTAACAAGGGTCTGTAGCGCTGCCATTCATTCTCAGCAGCAACACAAAAATAATTGCAAGGGTACCACTTGTGAGCCAGTGGACAGGTGATGTATCTTTTATAAAAAATTATCCACATCCCCTCCCGATGGGTCAGGTCCCTATGTATGTGCAGGCCAACTTACAATTTTAATTTAGATTTTAAAATACAAAAAATGCCTCAAGATTCACATTTTCTCACAGCTGTCCTTCCGTGCACGCCAACATTGGTAAGGTCCCAAAAGATAGTCTAACATAATTCTATTTCAAGTATGGTGTTCTCATGGGATAAAGGCTGCCCCTCCCCAGCAGCAACTGTGCCCGGGCTTCTCTGTAGCTACACCCAGAGTCACCATCTGGGGCGAGGGAGTGCCTTGCCTTTATCTCGGTCAGTAGAGCATGAAAAACTGAGCAACACTTGGAACATTCATGATGTATGTTAACCAACAAAATAAATACTACAACACAGGAGGTGTCATTTCACTGTGCAACCCAACATAACCACAAAGTCATTAGCAGCTTCTGACTTCTCTGTAACACGTCAGAAAAATGTGGTCTGGAGGGACAACACAGGTTACAGAGGGACTAAAGTTGTACTGTATGTTACTCAGCTGAACAACTGGCATATATCATCATATCAGTTTTAAGGGGAGCAGGCAAACATCCCATCATGTGCAGCAACTTAAAGCAATCTTCAACCCTACTTGTGCCAACAAATTCTCTAAACAGAGAAAGATAGAGTGAGGGTTGTGGAGACAACAGAGCTGACCTGTCTGTGATGGCAAATCACCAACAATACAAAAGAGTGAAAGACAGCAGAGTATACAGAGGGAGTGTAAAAGCCATTAAAGAGAAAGCAACGGAAGATACTAACCATGATTACCTTAACAACTGAATTCTTTAGAAAGATTCTGAATTTAAAAGCTGGGGAGTATTGGTAAATATACAGAAATGTCATAAAATGAGAAGATTAAATTGGCGCACACTGAGGAAAAACGCGCATAACAACTGTTACAAAGTGGTACAAATTAGTCCATCCGACACTAACAATTCATAACACAACTTGGCCAACATTTTGCTTGTTAGCTATGATTTACCATGTTATGGCTAATTATGGCACTGGTAAAAATAGTTACCAATGTGGTCAAGAACTTAGAAGTACACTAAAAATGTCCTAATAATGAGACATACCATTATAATTACATTTTTTGCTAATAACCCAATAACATGTATTATTGCTTAAGGTGATGCAATACATAGACACTATTTCGTGACTTCATTGATAATTTTGGCATCTAGATTCTGTTGTTTTCTCTTTAAGGATGAATACAGCGCAGGTGAAGGAGGACAGGGGAAGACATCTTTGCTTTTAGGAGAGGTTGTGATGGCATGAGGGGAGGGGGCGGGCATGTAGGTTTCTCTGTAGTACACCAACAGCCCGCTGGGAGGTTAGAGGAGTGGCTCAGTATTTGAGCTTCTTGGGCACCTCCCATGCAAAGACCTCACGACCAAAGTGGCCATAAGCTGCTGTGCGCTGGTAGATGGGCTTCTTCAGATCAAGCTCCCTGGAAGAAACAAACAGTGACTCCATGCTAAACGTGGACATTGATTCAAACACAAATATGTGTATACAGTACCTCTTGATGGCAGAGAGACTGTCCCAAGATGTTTGTTATCAAATATGCGAAATTGGACACCACACGATACCTGACAATGACTCCTGGACGGAGGTCAAAGTTTTTCTTCACAATGTCCAGCAACTCCCTCTCACTCCTCTGGGAGGTCCCATAGTGGAAGATGGAGATAGATAGAGGATGGGCAACTCCAATGGCATATGATACCTGAAACAATTTGCAATGGTTATCCACAAACAATAAAAACTAACAAAGAAATAAAAAAAAATTAAAAATCAATACACTAATAAATAATTATATTATTCCCAGATTCAGAATAAATCCTGTCAATCCTGATACCGATAAGTCCCCCTTCTCTAAGTCCCGCCCTTGAATGTAGACTGGCCAATCACAATGTAGCATCACTCAGGGTCCACAACGATATGGCTCTGCTCCATAGATTCACATGCAATCATTTCAGATGTTCTTAATTTTCAGGCTGGTTTTGTGGTGTTTGACCTAGTGATAGTTAAACATTGTGCACGTGTAATAGTGATACTTGTTACTTGGAGGGGCTGGAAGGAGTTCCACATTTCTTCCCCTTTCAAAAACCAAAATCAAATGCTGAAAAGTATAGGCTGTGGATGAAGCTACAAGGAACTTAGCACTTCTATGCTATGCTAGCTCCTAAGTCATACTTAATGTATGCACAGGTTTTTGCTTTTTAATGACTGTAACTGCCCTGCTTTACAGGAATAGTGTTGTTGCTTAATTTCACTGTCTTACGTCTCAATCGCCAGGTGATCTAGGCTGTATCTATGTCTTTTTAACCTGTTTTCACTGTCAGTTGGACTTCCTGGATATATCCTTTGAGCGCATATTGCAGAACCTTCTTTCTGCTTCTCGGTGAAATCGCTTTTTTGTCATTCCAGAAGTTAGATCATATTTCTTTGGAAAGTACACTTCGTGTACCTTCCAAATGCAATCAATCACTCATAAAAAGGTGACATGAACTCAATATAAAGGATTGCGACCATTGGGCTTGGCCATTCTGCACTTAAATACTGTGTCAACATGACAAATTGTGCATGTGTTTACAGTACACAGCCCAAATAAAGTTAGTGATAAACCGGGGAAACCCAACCAAGCCACAAGGCAACACCACTTGCCTAATACAGTGACATGATGTAAATCCTCACCTGGACTAGAACACGCTTGCAGAGCCCAGCTTTCACCAGAGACTTGGCCACCCAGCGGGCAGCATAAGCAGCAGAGCGGTCTACCTTGGTGTAGTCCTTGCCAGAGAAAGCTCCGCCACCATGCGCCCCCCAACCCCCATAAGTATCGACAATGATCTTACGACCCGTCAGGCCAGCATCACCCTGAGTGAAGAGAGATACATACTAGATGAGCCTTTGAGGTATCATATGTTGTGTAATTTAGTTGTTTTCATAATTTAATTAAAGGTGGCTTATTGCTACAGTGTGTGTATATATGCTTATTCAGTCATATGATTTGTGATACCACTGGAAAGGTAACACAAGCAGGCTGCAGCAGGGATACTCTTGCTGAGATACATGCAGTTAGAACAGGTGCATCTGGGTTTCAATGCCACTTCACTGGCAGCTACTTCTTGCTCTAATTGTAGTGTTTGGCTCCATCTACTGGTGGCATTAGGAACAGCCAAACTGTAATGTGACCATTTAGCTACTGATAACTGACTAGGAGCATGTGGGACATGTATTTGTCAATTACTGTCATTTGAGATAGTTCACAATTTTGGTATTTATTTCTACTTTAAAAGACTTTATGTACACTTACATGTTTATTCTGCATATCTTCATGAATGCACATATTATTAGTTACAAAAGTCCAGACCACATGTATCCAGGAAATTAGAGGAAATTTACTGATGTACAGCTCCTAACTCCTTTTATCATTAAAGTTTATCAGACTTTTTTTTGTCTAATCAGATGAAATTCGTGGTTGTCAAACCAGCTAAGCAGAGTAGAGTTCTACATTAGAGTAAGGCAACAACATTTATTCACTAGACTTTGAATGCTAATCCCAACCACTTGTCAGTTATATAGTCTAACCCGTTACAATTGTAAATCCTCTTTCTGCACTCACAGCTTTGAAGGGGCTTGGGTCTCACCTGTGGTCCCCCAATGACAAAACGGCCACTCGGCTGCAGGTGGTATATGGTGTCATCATCCAGGTAAGCACCGGGAACCACAGCTTTCACCACCTGCTCCTTCAGAGAATCACGCATCTCATCCAAACCCACACCCTCGTCATGCTGCACAGAGACCACGATGGTGTGTACACGCATTGGGAGCATGGCACCACGATCCTGTCTGTACTGAACAGTCACCTGGAGAAAATAGAGGGTAGAAAAAGAGGTCAACTATATTGTCACACTGAGTAATGTAAGTAGACTCTGGGGAGGTGGGTGTGCCTTTTCATTGCCTAACCTGAGTTTTGGAGTCTGGTCGGAGCCAAGGCAAAGTTCCATTCCGGCGTAATTCAGCCATCTTGGCATTGAGCTTGTGAGCCAAGACAATGGTGAGGGGCATGCATTCCTCAGTCTCATCAGTGGCATAGCCAAACATCAAACCCTGTCGCAGAGATGCAATATGACCAGTCACAAACCATATCATGAATAAAAGTCAAATGAAATCACAAACTACGTTACCACCACATTTCTGGCTCCATCACCCAGCGGTGGACCATACACAAATGCAAATATTCACGACTTAGAACCCTCCGACCTGGTCACCAGCCCCCACGTCCTCCTCTTTGCGGTCCAGGTGAACACCCTGAGCAATGTCAGGGGACTGCTGCTCCAGAGCCACCAGGACATTGCAGGTCTTATAGTCAAAGCCTGTGGAATAGGAGAACGACTGAGTGGGATTTAACTGTTTTATACTCACACACCTTATCATGAAATCTAAGCCCCTTTCACACATACAGTAGCACCTGTTCAAACTATTAGCTACTATTTGTAAAATTTCCCTGTCTTATGTGATCTTACATGATATAATGTCCTGGATAGGTGACTCCAGAAATTGCCTTTAATTTTCCTTGACAATGCTGTTGACAACAGCTGAGTGCCTAATCAACTTTTCTGGAAAATTTGGCTCCTGGTCACACCTGGCTCTGACAGAAAAATTTAGGAGAATCTCTGGATGAAGCTGGATGTCTGACAGGGTCTGTAGATGCACATGCATTACCAGCTTTACTTGACACAACCACTGCAAAAAGCTTGCATCCACTCACTCTATTTGTCATACCTTTGGAGGAGTCGTCGTAGCCAATGTGCTTGATGGTCTCCCTGACAACCTTCTGGTAGTCAACACTGGCCGTGGATGTAACCTCCCCAGCCAGCAGGATCATCCCAGTCTTAGCAACAGTCTCTGAGGACACAAAGACAGTGAGGCACAGGAGAAGAGCTAGAGCTGGAGTAGAATTACACTGAGAATTAAGAAAAATTAAGTGACAGGGGGTTACACACACTGGGTGGTTTACTGAATACAACATCTGCTCCCTGCTATTCCTCTATTATTCCCTTATGTTTTTAATCATTTCACTCTTTTTAATTATCTTTTTAATTATCTTTTCAAAAGTGAAATTTCTTGTAGTAGACACTTCCACCTCTGTTAGATTTCATTCCATTTTAAGTTCAATTCACAGTAGAATTTTTTGGGGACAGACAAATATGTCACTGTCTCTTTCTTCTCAGAGAAACAATAGTGAACAGAGAAACATATGAAAACAAAAATAAACAGAGCCAGCATGACATGTCTTGAAATGTTTGTTCAATATTGTGTCGTCATCTGCAGGCTCTCCAAAGAGGTGTCTTAAGGTATCTCAAGAAAGGCTGCCAGCACCTTGTGTCTCAAGCTGACTCAAATTATCAATGGGACAGGCAAGCCTGTCCTTAGACACCCCATCTTAGGCTGTGCTAAGATGGCTTATACAGGTAAGTGCATCCCAGCTCTGCCCCAGAATATATAGCTGTGACCCAGTTAAAATACTAGTATATATTTTCCACATGTAATTCAAAACTGCACTAAACATATTACTGGAGTCCAACAGATGGTGACATAAGGTTGTCCCCTCTTGTGAAACTGTTGTGATACCACCAGCTGGAGCACTTCATCAGGCTCAGCATGCATGTGATTTGAACGTGCTACTGTCGTATCGCTGTATAATTACATTTTCATGACTGCTGCTGTGGTTAATTCCTCTCTGACTAGATGGGTTCTTTGACTGTGCACAGGTGTGACACCGAGATGTGTCAGTGTGTGTGCTGCTGCTGAGTGCTTACTCAACTGGTGGGGCCATATAATAACAGCTGTGATAGTCATTTCATACACACAGCAACCTACACCTCAGTTTAGATTTGCAGCAGTTAAATAGTACAAGGCCATTTTGTTTCACATTTTCAAGTCTGTATTTAACATTTGTGTGCATTAAATTGTGTTATTTTATTCTCTGCATGTGAGCATCATTGACTCCCAAACACAAGACCCCTTCCATTATATATCTTTATAGATGGATCCCAACACAGGTTGTGACCCATCTGTTTCTGCATTTCTGTGGCAGCCCGTCTGATGTTGCATTCACAGCAGTGGATAGCTGTTTCCGACTTGGGCACGATTTGCACTTTACCATCACATTCGTCTCCTTTTGAGCAACAAAATCAAAGTAATGTGGATATCTCCACCCCTCCAAAGTTGTTGACTGCTCTGCCATTTTTTACAATCTTCTGTATGAACTCTAGCCAAAGCTCACGAGTTGTCGTCAGACTATTTTTTCTCTGTCCAGCCATTATGCAGATAATTGAAGAACTTATGGAACACACGTAATGACACAATTGTTTGATTTGTAAATGGAATAAAATTACTGAATTTAGATAAATTAACGCATTATATTACTGCATCACAGACAAATGTATTGTGATTACAGTACAATGTTACTTTGTAGTGCATTACCTCCAACACTGGTCACAAAAGGTACATCATATTCCTACAGCTTCGGGCTATTGCTTAAGCTTGAAAATCCACATTCTTACCACATGCTACTTTGGCGTCAGGGTCCTGCCTGAGGTGCGCATCCAGCACAGCATCACTGATTTGGTCACAAATTTTATCTGTGGAGAAAAACAAAGGCAGGTTTAAACTGTTTTCGAGCAGAAGATACCATGTTTTGGCAAAATGATGTCTGTACTGGGCATGGTGACCGCAGACTCCTCAGGCCATGTTAGCCTCTACTGTTGCTAATGTACAAACCCTAAGGAACGTAACAGACAAAGTGACTGAAACACCCAGTGAGTTTCAGCCAAACTCGCTGACACCCAGGAAGTGGGGTTTAAACGTAGACTTCATGACTTTACACATGTTAAACCCACGCCATTTATGCAAACTACTGTGTACTTTGTGGTTCCTTCTTGTGCAGACCAGCCATGTAGCTGGTATCTAGAATGGTGCTTGACAAATGATGGTTAAAGTCTGCCAACAAATACCTCAACTTCTGGTGATATATAAAATGATTTCCAGCACAAGTGGCGTACTTGTGTGTCTCTCACACCAAACCACCACATACAGGTACGCAGAGACTACTTCTGCTTTATCATATAGCAACTTGAGAGAGAGAGCCAGGGAAGGCAGGAGAAAGAGGGGGATGACATGCAACAAAGGGCTCAGCTTTGGATCAAACCTGGGCCGAAACCAGTACAAATGTAGAACTGTCGCTCAAAAGCATCAAAGCTTCACAGAAATCACAAAGGAAACACTATGTATGGAGGACTAGCGTTGTTCCATCAGGACAACAGGAGTCCTGGCTGAACACAGCCTGGTGTGCAGGGGTTCTTCTTAACACTACACTGCTGGCAAACTGGCAGCCACGGCACGGACAGGTGAGGTGAGCACCTTTCTGTGATTGCAAGTGAACATCAGCACTTCTGGTAGGATAAAGTTACACACTGTTCCTACCTATTAACGTTACTTCAGTCAGAGCTATTCCTGCTAAAATTAATTTACATTACTCTATTATTCCTGTAAGGGATAATTTTGATTTCCGTGGCCTTTCCATTTTACCAGTGACCAGCGTACATGTAGCTTCTACTGATTAAGCTAATATAATGCAAAGACGTCAGGCTTCAGTCTATTATTTACGTTATTTGTACAGTTAATGAGGTATTTAAGACATTCCTGGGGATGATTTAACTGCGACTGGATAACAACTAACCCGTCCCGGCTGCGAGCACGTGTCTCATTAACTGTAACTGTTAATGATGCAATACCGCTAATGGTCAACGCTAGCTAAGTTATCGTTAGCTAACTTTACATGCCTGTCACAAAAACATTTCACAAGCCGTGGTCATAATTGGCTGTTTTCAGCTACATGTGTAGGTCATTTTAAATAGTTTACGTGAACACAATAGCCCGGAGTTTTAAAATTAAGCCAAGTTAAGTGACTTGTGTTTGAACACATCCTGTGACCATCGTGTTTAGCCTGAGCGCGTTAGCCGTGTTGTTGTTAGCAATCCCGTAATACCATACAGCAGCTGAGACGGGCTAATTCGACTACAAATCGGCTGTCCCTGCCGGTGAATAGTGTGTTGACGTTGGTATGTCAGAAAGTGGGTTAGTTTAAAACTGAGCTCACGGAGAAACAGTGAGAAGAAGAACACGTGTAACTGTTAACTTAGTGACAGCGGCTGACAGACGGCAGCACGCCTATGCTGTGGTCACAGAATTAGCCAGTGAGCTAATCTCACGATGACCTTGTATGACAAGGTAATGTAGGCTATCGTGCTAATTATTCTGCCGTTGAAACATCATGGCCTGACAGATACAAGATGAACTCACCCGGGTGTCCTTCTCCGACAGACTCAGAAGTAAAAAGAAAACAGTCTTCATCACTGAGCGGGTCGTGGAAACCGTTCAACTGGCCGTTCATTTTAGGGAATAAAATCGTCAGAGAACACCGTAGCTAGCAGACTAGCCGTTTAGGTATGCAGTGGATGTAGTTGTGTTTCGGGGTGTTTGTGGGTGTATTCTGAGTGGAAAACACAGGCACCACGCCGGGAGGTTAGATCACAGCTCGTCAGGAAAACGCGGAGTGAGATGGTCGATGTTTTCGTTCAGCCCGTCCAAGTCTTGTGTCTGTAGCCAATGGTCTTGTTGAAGAGAGACCATATGGTGCAGGGGGGCGGCTCTTCAGCTGTATGCCCCTGATCTGCATGTATGCCTCCCAAGATAACCACAACCTCAGATTTCATTGACACAAAAATAGGAGTGAATTGTTTTGCATCTCAAATGATTGGGCTGACACAAGTCATAGCAGTAATCTTAGCAAGCTCCTATCTTAGGTCGGATGTTCGAAAACTTTAGGCAAAACCGTAAGATTAGCAGATCACGGCATAGTAAGCAATTTTATATAGATCTGCCAGTCAAGGGAGGGAGAAGTAGTGATGCCTCGAATCTGATAACATTTGACACTTGTTATTAAATAGGCCAATCAGATGATTGATTTGGTACAGAGATGACCATGTTTTTGGTGAGTGTCCTGGGTCGAGCTTTTACATTTTACTGTGGACATAACTCCAAATAGTCCTTGAATTGTCATCGACCAAAATGGGCATCATATTTGGCAGCACTTTGACCTGCATTTTGAAAGCAATTAGTGTCATAGCTCCTAATAACATGTTTACAAAGCTGAAAAAGCAGCCTGTCAGACATCCAGCTTCAGTGAAGCAGTGCTTTGGGTAGCCAGAAAAACAAACAGGAGGCTGCTTCTTTGCTATGTTAAGGCCACTGTCAGTATGTGGGAATCAAAGCAACCAACACAAGACATGTTGTGAATGGTTTGTTTACCATTAGGTGCCTTATTTTTGACTGCTCATAGGACAAAACAACAACAATAACAACAAAACATTCTCTCCTGGGTTGATCCTACAAGAATATCCTGTCTGCAGTTTACTAAGCCTCCTCTCACTCATGTCTAGCTTTGGTTTTTCGAGCTGCTTACTAATCCCAAGAATAATTATCTTGATTACAAGCTTCAGGGCAACCCCAGTTAGCCATGTGCACCTATCTGGACCAAGATTTAAACCTCAACATCATCACCAATGGGCAACTCGTCAACACAAATTGTATGGATACCATTTTTTTTTCTTTGGACAATCAGCAGATTGGTATTTGTATACAGCATCCTCAGCATTTCAAGGATTTCCCCGCTGGATAAGCTGCTTTCTATCAGCCCTTGCCCCGTCTCGAAGCCCCTGCTTATAAAGGCTTTCTTTTCCTCTGACAGCACTTTAAACCCAGCAGCACAGCCTATAGGCTGCACACACATACCCAAAAAGTACACTTCTCACTCTAACTTATGAGGTGGTGATCAGTTGGCAGGAAATATATTGCTGATTCTTTGAAGGTTGCTTGTTTTTATTTTGTTGTCACACCCTCACACAATTAAAACAGCAGTGATTCCCTTGAGACCAAAGCAAAACTGGAAACAACCATTACAATCTAGACATCGAATTGCTTAGCTCTATAGACCGAGGGCTGTATTCACAAAGCCGCTAAGAGTAAGAGCACTGATCTAAGATTACTGGTCGAGTCACACGGTTGTACATAATCTTTAGGAAGACTTAAGTGACTAAATGGTCTATCACTATTCTTAGACATGTATTTTATGAATACAGACCAAGAACTATAGAGTGCAATTTTAAAACTCATCTGGTCCCAAATGCATGTTTCATGTGCATCTCACATTTCAAACATGTTTTATATATATATACTCTCTCTCACACACTCTCACACACATGTACACATCCACACACACAAATCAATTCATGAACTATGATACCATCAATACTTCTGAGGTGTTACACAACATCATAGTCCAGGGTCCTGCTTTTGATACAGGATAACTGACATGGATCCGTTTCTGTCAGTAATCATGGTAATGTCCATTACAGATTTACTCTGACTTTGGTTTCACATTCAGTATGTTTGTTTACATATGATATAGAGTATGAGTCTATAAAAGCACTTGTTAAAGTCTGGACAAATCTCTATCTCTGAAGCACACACAGTGTATGAGATGAAGTCACTGATGGTAGATTCAGAAATAGAGAACTGGCGGGCTACAATGCGGAATGTTGCAAACTACGTTACAAGTCGTAAAATGTGCTGCTTCTATGAGCACAGTGACAGTGTGGGGTCAGATCAGCCTCTGGATGTATGGATATTGCCATCTTTCGCCTTTTACGTTTCGTTTTTTTTTAAACATCTATGCAGTGTCTCAGTCATCGTCACCGTTGTTGGTAGCACTCTCATAAACTTGTTTCCCCTGCCTTTCCTGTCTGTCTGCCCCCTGTGGGGCTAACCTGAGCTGGCCTGTGTTCACCCAGGATTGCTGCAACCAGGGCCTCGGGAGCGGTCACCCCACTGCCTGGAGACACGGGGCTGCGGGGACTGAGGGGGCTAATCGAGGGTGACGGCATGGTGCCAGGGGAGACCAGTCGCTCCTTCTTAGCAGCAGAGCAGGGCGAGCAGCTATGTGACTGGCCTTCTTTGGCTCGAGGGCACAGGCTGAGGCCCTGTAAGGAGGGAAGGGGATTCGAGGAGAGAGCAGGAACTGCAGGGCTGCGACTGCGACGGTGGCGATGGTGATGGTGATGGTGATGGTGTTTCCCTGTTTTAGGACTCGGGCTGCGGGAGTTTGGGGCCAGCAGGACCAGCGTGCTGTCATCTTCTGAGCTGACGTCAGAGCTGTCAGAGCGACACACGGTGGGGCTGAGGACTGGCATATGGATCTATGGAAGATGAAGTTTTTGAGAGGACATGGCTGTATAAGAGGGTCATCGTATTCACTCATTAAGACTCAATATGTGGGAGTAAGATGCCTGTTTTTAATGCTCTGACAGCAGTTTTTACCTTTACAGGCGAGGACACTCCAACAATACTGTTCATATTGTTACTGTAGTAACCAAGAATGTACTCCTCATCATCCCTTGGTAAGTCCTCTTCTGTAAATGTCACCTGAGAGGGGAGAGGAACGAAACCAAATGAACTGAGATCAGGCACAACAGAAAGTTGACCTTCTAAATCTGTAAAAGAGTATCTGGCACACCTGTGTCACATGCTCTCCCTTGGCCCAGACATAAACTACATAATCCTTGTGATGTCTGAAGCCAACCTGTGAAGACAAATGACTATTAATTATGGCCACCAATTTATAAAAATGTATCAATCAATCAGACTTTATTTATATAGCACTTTTCATACAAATACAAATACAATATTCAAATACATATATACCAATATATACATATATACCAATAAGAAATAGATAAAATTCAAATGAGCAAAATAAAAATAGTAATAAAATGAATAAGGTATGAGGTATGAACATGGAAAGAAAACAAATAAACAAATAGAAACTCCAAACAGTAGATACAAAGTAAATGAATGGTTAGGAGTGCAAGATTGAAAAAAAATCATCAGCTTGTTGAGCTAATCTTAAACTGAATAACCCTGATGACGTGACTTAGTCACCTTGTATATTGCTACCCAGTCCCATGAGCTGCGCTGATAGTTTGATGCCACAGTGAATCTGACTGTAGCATCGGAGACTTTACACCATTCTTTGTTCACATGCAGTTCTACCAGGGGCATATCCACCTTGAATGGAAACTAGAAGAAAGAGCATAAGATAAGTGAAACACACTATACATAAGAGGGGGTCATCATTAGACAATGGGTTGCAATATAATTAGGACTGTTGTGTGTAATACATCATGGTTAACCTTCACTGATGTTAAACTCACATGCAGTGAAAACAGAGCAGAAACAGGCTTATGGTCACTGATAGTGTAGCCCATGTGACTGCGGTATGCATGCTGCGTCACTTTAGTTGCCCCACCCAACCATGAGGTGAGACCACGCTGCAAAGCTGCATTATGGGTAGGAACAGGAGAACCAGTGCGACGAAGGCGCCAGAGAATGCGGTCTGTCCAAGCAGGCTTCCTTTTCTTAGCACTAATGGAAAATTAGAGAAAAGAAAAATGGTTGCAGTGGTAAACAACAGATGCAAACATCTAAGCCTAACCTCCTAGAAAAAAAACGTTGACAGTTTCAGCTTTGTCTTAGGGATCACTGGACAAACCTGGTGTCGTACGTATGAGTGCCCACATCAAACTTATAGGTAGGTGGGAATTTAAGCTGGCCTTCCATGAAGCCCTCCAAGATGGCCTCTGTGTTTTTAGCCATGTTGAGCTGTTGAGCAGACAAATGAAAAACAGAGGAGGCCACACGCCTGGATAAGTCTAATACATTGGATGGACCTTTTTGTGTTATAGCGCCCTCTGTTGGTGTTGGTGACCAAAGAGACATGCAAGTAAAGACCTCTAGAAAAATCTATGTGCCTTTATGGCATGGATAAAAGATGACACGCTGCTTCACCTGGTCTCTCTCCCACAGCAGGGGCAGCTTATTGCTGTCGATGGCACATTTCACCACATGAATGTCATAGTCTTCAATACGGAAATTTAGATCTCCAAACCAGAACACGACACTGGGGACAGAGAAAACACAGCTATTTCTAGGATGGTGAACAAAATGAGTCAACAACTGCTAACAGAAGTACATACAGTTAAGACACTGTCAGAAAGTCATGCTACTCACTCATGGTCCAGCACGCCAGTGGCAGTCCCTCCCTCAAACTGCTGCTGCTGCAGGATGCTTTCAAAATCCTCCATGCGCTGCTCCAGGTTCCTCATATGAGCTGGCAGGTGACAGTTGAGAAAGCACACCGGGTGTCCAAACACTGTCATCCTTGCACTGACACCCCCTTTATTCCCCTTAGAGTGAGCGGGAAGGGCAAAGAAAGAACACTGTGAGCTGTTTCCTTACACATAACGTTGTATGTAACATTAAATCCAGTGCAGCAGTGTATAGCAGCCATGACTGTGTCCAGGACAAGAGGACAATGTTTTGTGACGCTGAATCAGAGGACCAGAAAGCCAGACAGTCCCGCTGCTGCACTGACCTCAAAGAGAAGGAGACTGCACCAGCAGCAGCCAGGGGTGATGCTGACATCAACATGCACAGGAAGGTCACAAAAACACACAAATGCACACACACACCCCCATGCATGCAGGCGCCTGCTGGCAGGGAGGACAAACCACCCCAAAGACACAAAACACACCCCTGTTTTCACAAGGTATTTAGTGTCTGCGTCTATTCATGGAAACTGAGAGCAGCAGTCTACAATGCACATACCCAGTAGCCTCCGAGTCCCGTGCGTGTGCTCTCTGTCTGCACACCCCTCAGAAATGGAAGATGGCAGAATTTAGCAAACACGAGCAAAAATACCCCCTGCATTCGCTGGGATGCCACCTAAAGAGGTGTAATCAAAGAAAAACAATATGTAGATTAGAAATTAGACTACATGCTTTAAAATTTTACAATGTCAGTGAAAGTTAGCAGTACCTTGCACTGCAAAGTCAGCATTTAAAAATATCTCTACATAATTAGCCAAACTCTAACATGTATCAAGAAACTGAACTCCTGACTGACCAGCACATATCCAAAGGGACTGAGTGTGTCCATGCAGAGCTCACTCCACTGGTCCGTGAACAGAGCATCTTTCAGCAGCTTGTTAATCATGCAGTTGACTTCCTGCAAACTGGAGGGTGCCAGAAAGTACAAAAGTATCATTACCCAGTGACAAGGGGAATTAATAAGAATAAGGATTGTAGGGCAAGTGATAGGTAGTAGAAGACACATCAGAATGGACGTTGAGAGATGACTGAGTGGGCAGTTTCTCTGGCACTGCTGAGTTTGGTGGAAACACTTGCTTACCCGATGACAAACATGTCTACGCTCCCATCAGAAACACTTGGCCCAAACAGAGAGGTGATGTCATCAGGAGGAACAGCTGATCCCACGTTCCATGTGACTATATACACCCTATCAAAGGATAGTGGAATTACATAACATGAAATGATACAGGCTGAAAGAGTCATCTTTGCTGTGATCCATGGAAACACCACTGTTTCTGTATTCTGAAGAAATAAGCACATAAGCACTAACTAACTGCGTGTGTGTTTGTATGCGTGTGTACAAGAGACAAGGGCTTAGGAGAATAAAAAAAAGACATGAGTATCGTCATTTGAAACTAACAGTCACACTTTACTTTTTGTTTACTTCCATCACTGAAATCACATTTACAGTCTTGTGTACGTTTGTCTCTTTGTCTGTTATCCAGATATCTGAGGGCCTTGTGAACAAATTTCCATGAAATAAGAGGGACAGATTGGCCTTGAGTCAGGGAACAGTTTACTAAACTGTGGGGGTGGTGATGATCCAGATATGGGATTTCTGCCATTAGTTGAATTTCATCATTAGAAATTTTAGAGAACTAATGCCAAATCTTATTGATATGTTTGCAAGGTCAAGAAATCAATACAAATTAAATTGTAAGTGATATGAATGATGTCTTTGAGTGTAACAGCGAGATGGAGAATTGTTTGGCATTAGTGGAGGGTTGCGCTACTTGAGTTTGATGCAATATTGTGGTCTGAGGATCTTTTGGCATATCTCATCCATTGTATAAACACAGTTTTAGACATGTAAACTGCAGTTTTACGAGCAGCCTTTGTTTATGGGAGAAGAACACAAAAGGAAGCGTTTCTGGGAACTGCGCCAAGAGAATGTGCTTGGGTCACTCTGTCAGGTTCGTAATGCTCTTTGTGAAATATGCAGCTTTTGATTCAGGTGACATGCTGCGGGACATGTCAGCTTTGTTGCAGCCAGTAACTGTAAGCACAGAAGTTGGCCTCTACAGCTGTATTTAGATCTAACAGGGACCCATATAGAGACAAGAACAGAATCCTGTAAAACCTTTGCAAAAAAAAGTAACTGGAACAGTGTTAAAAGGCATTATTATCTGTCTCACCTGAAGTCATTGGCTTCTCCCCCTGTCTTATCTGACTGTGTTTGGCTCTCTGTTGCACTGCCAGGTGAAGAGGTGAAGCTCCTCTGAGACTGGGGGCTCAGGCTGGGTTTGGGGCTGAGGCTGGACGGTGGGTTAAGGTTGTGCTGAGGCAGTGGGGGGTTAGGAGGGGGGCTCAGGTAAGGCTGGCTGGTGTAAGACTGAGGGCTATGAGGACTCTGAGGGCTGTGAAGACAGGACTCTTTGGGGGACTGCGGCAGGGTGTTGGCACTCTGGGGTCCCGGGATGCAAACTGGAATTGAAACCATTTTATCCTTGGATAGGTCCTCTGAGACTCTGGTCGACTTCAGAGCAGGTTTGGCTCCCAGAGCGGTTGGCCGAGGTCGGCTAATGCTAGCTAATGTCACTGGGCTGGAACCAGACCTCGGTAGCCCTGAATGCATTTGGTCTGCCACTTTCGCAGGTACACCAGCAACCTGCACCGGGCAGAGTGCTGGCTGTCTAGAGATGTCTGGACATTCTGGGAGTGCTAGCTGGGAAGGTAATCTTGGACTGACGTCTGTGAATACATGGTGTCCACTTTGCACTTTGGGCCTGGCTGGGACACTGCTGATTTGCTTCTGCTGCATCCGATCCATCAACCTGCAAGGTGGAGTTCATATATGTGTAATTTTGTGAAAAGGAAACATGAGTCAGTGTAGTTTGCAGAGAACACACCTGAAGCCATAAGAAAATGACAGGGGCAACCCCTCACCACCTCTGCACTTGTCCTCACTTCAGGCACTGATCCTCTACATCAGTCAACAAGTCCTCCACTGACAGGTGAAAGAGACTGACCCCCAGGGAATGAAAGCTGGGAAATGACTGAAATGTCTTCATTGGTAGGTAATTGGGCTAAGGAACTAACTTAGTACCTCTGGCCTAGACTACATCCCTGTTGCTTAGCAACATTCATTAGTCCTTGACCCTCTTCCTATGCTAAATGAAAGATTTGCGGTGGTGGATATTGTGGGGTAGAGGGGGTTGTAAAGTGTTTTTTGGTTCAAAGCTTTTCTGACCACTGAGCCTCACTAATAGCAAGGAGAACTCAGTCTCTGCTCTTAATCCCCCCCCCCAACCATCTTTCCCGCTCACCCTCTCTCTCCCCACATTTAAAAAACCAATAATCATACCCTCAGACAGAGTCTGCATGGGGTGAGACACACATTACAGCTACAGCTAATGGAAGACGGCACATCAAACAGCAGAGGTCACAAGGTAGATGATGCTCAACAAGAGCTTGTCTCTCTCTTGTCTCCAGCAGGACAATATCAGGCACTGACAGGCCTCATGCCATTTTGTTTATCTCTCCTCCCACGCAGAAATGATACACCAGCTTTACTTATTCATGACATGCAAATTAGGATCTCTTGTTAACTGAAAATTCCATGTGACTACAATAGTAACCTGCAAATGAGCTCAGCACTATGATAGGCTTGCATTAAATCCACCTCAAAAGTTAAAAGGCAACTTTCAGTGCTTAAATAGCAGAAGTGGGCCTTGCAGATATAGAGTTTATAAGCCCAAGTGGAAAATATTGTCAGGTCAGTATCATCATTTCATTCCATATCTGACAGGAATCATGAAAAATGTCAAGACCGAAAAACACAATTTTACATGCAACATTAACACAACATATGGGCTGTTATGCAAAGACACAGTGCCACAGGGCTGCTGTGCTACATAGATGTGGTGACAGCATATCATTCTCTTACCTCTCATGCGTTTTCCAAGGTGAACCGCAAAGTGATCTCACAAATTCAGACGGGGTGATGCATCAGATTCCTGATCCCGCAAGCCATTCAAGGTACAGACTATACCATACGTGACAACAAGGTCGATCCGTGCACATGCAGACCCAATCAGCCTGCAGGGAACGATGCGACCCGTCGGTACCGTGGACAGCGACAGTCTCTGTCACGTTCCAGACCGCGCGCCGTGCCGTCACCAGAGGAAGTGGTCACGCTTGATGTGTCTGGATGTTTGCATTTTGATCTTGGCTACAATATAGCACGATCGTTGAGAACAAATCTACAACCATAACCTAGTTGTCAGGAGGTATTGCGCAGCCCAGCTGACCAGTGAGCAGCTGTGTCCTCGCGGCTAGTAGCACCTGCTCGCGCTCTACTGGTACCGACACGTCACGCACACACACACACACACACACACACACACACACACACACACACACTGCCTCTCTCTATCTGGCTTTGCACTCCGGGTGGGAGGTGTGACAACAGCAGAAACAAAACAAAACCTGCAGCCAAAGTGCAACTCTTAGCCTTAAACTGGCACTGCTCTGCCATTTAGAAGTGAGCATCTGTGCTGTCAGTGACGCACTAATCCCACAGTTTATCCGCACCAGCGTGGCGAGAATTAAATGTCAGGCTGCTCGGCTACCTATCTGAGTGCATCTGACTTCCCTAATGACATCTTTATTATAGGGCACTGCGCAAGAGCATCCAGCTGTGAGCCAGTCAGGTCATCATACCACATCAGTCACCAACTACATTACAGTCGTACCCATTGCCCCTGTGCAGGACAATCAACTATAGTAGTAGGTAGTAGTAGTAGTAGTAATAATAATAACAATAATAATGATAATAATGATAACAATAAGTAGTGGTAGTATTAGTAGTAGTAGTAGCAGCATTATATATCTTTATCTAGATCTATATATCCATCTATCTAACTACACACTTGATGAATTCATGGATATAGTGATGTCATTTTTATTTGTTTGTTTTAAATAGTCCAAGCAGCACTCTTGTCTTTGAGAGATGTACGAACATCAGGGAAATATATATACACACACACGATTGCTTGAAGCTGTACAACATCAACAGGACAGCCTTCATCAAGAGCTTGATGGGAATGTGGAGGACAACTCTAGAGGCTAACCTAAAGCCAACTGCACAAGTTAGCATCATGTGTGGCATATACCAAGGAGATGCCCTGTTCCCCCTGCTGTTCTGTATAGGCCTAAACCCCCTCAGTCAGATCATCATGAAGAGTGGCTTTGGATACCGGTTCTGAGGTGGAGCAACCATCAGCCATCTCCTCTACATGGATGACATCAAGCTGTGTGCCAGGAATGAGTGAGCTATTGAAAAAGAGTAAATTGGTTGCAACTGAAGGGGCTGAACTACCAGAAGGCAACATAGCAGACATGCAGGACAGCTACAAATACCTTGGAATCCCGCAGGCAAATGGAAATCATGAGGAGGCCGCAAGGAGGTCAGCCACAAACAAATACCTCTATAGAGTAAGGCAGGTCCTGAAGAGCCAGCTGAATGGACAAAACAAGATCCGAGCCAATCTGCCCTGCCGGTGATCAGATACCCCACTGGTATAATATCCTAGCCACGGAGGAGATATAGGCCACTGATATCAAGACAAGGAAGCTCCTCACAATGCATGGAGCTCCTTGCACCTTGAGGCTGTACACTAAGCAGAAGGAGGGAGGCTGAGGACTGGTGGGTGTCAAAGCCAACATCCAGGATGAAACAACAAAGATCTAGGAATACATCAGCAAGATGACCTCCAGTGATCTGCTAAGTGAATACCTCAGGCAACAGAAGCCCAATGACAAGGAGGAGGAGGAGGAGGAGGAGGAAGAGGCACTGTCATGGAAGGACAAGCCCCTGCATGATGTGTACCATCAACAGAGAGCAGAAGTGGATATGAGAATATGAGATCTTATAAGAATAAGATCCATAGAGGCCAGGGTCTACCATACCAGTCAGGACCCCAGGTGCAGGCAGTGCAAAGATGCCCCTGAGACAGTGCAGGTACAGCATACATGGAGCGCCATGACCAAGTGGCTGGCATAGTGTACAGGAACATCTGTGCCAAATGGGGCTGGAAGTCCCAGGGTCAAAATAGAAGGCACCTCCAAAGATGGTTGAGAACGACAGAGCCAAGATCCTGTGGAACGTCCAGATCCAGACATGGTGTGGCCTATGTTTGCCTGATGTGAGTTATGATTAATGACTTAGAAATATTAATATCTTGACAGCTCCCTTTGATACCTACCATTTTACTTTGATTTGCCAAGAAATGTGCTCCTTTTTTAAAAATGACACAGAGCCTGACCAACACCACACATCATGCAACACATGATATTTATTCAACGTGCCTTTATACTTGCACACTGGTTTTTAGTGAGAACAGGCCCCGCACAGCAATACCATAAAAGCCATTCCCAGATTCTCAATGGCTTTGACTGAGATTAATGTAGATGTGTAATCTGAGTGGAATGTACTGATCCTAAGTGCCAGCTGTCCACAGGGAACACATAGACATCAATAAGCACTGACTAACACATAAACCAATACATAAGGCACCCTGGATTACAGCTCAAATGATGCACTAAATAGGCACATCACCCTGTAAAGTAGATCTTTTGTGGCAAAGAATGCCTATTATTAGAGGCAAAAATGTAAATATTCTTATTAAGCTGGCATCACAGTCAATCACAAAAGCATGTTTCAGTGTCTAAAGTCGCTTTTTGGTTTTCACCAGGCCTTTCTCCACAAGGCAGCGGTAGAACTCCTGGATGTATGTGTACACACACTTCCAGTCCGGCTCGTCCATCCGGAGTAAGTCATCAACGTCCAGCAGAGGGGGGCAATCTGCCAGCTTCCTGCAGTTTATACAGAGGGAGGGCAAAAGACAGATCACCAGGGAGAGAGAGAGAGTCACCGATAATGACTTGAGAAAAGGACAACACAGACCTCAGAACCCTTAAGTCTCTTTGTTCTTAAATGCAGTGCACCACTGCAGCTTATTTGCATCTAAACCTTCATGTTGGGGATGAGAACTCACTCTGCAGTGCTGAAGGCCAGCTGGAAGTTGTCCCTGCGCTTGTTGGGATTGAGGATAGAGTACTCAAAGGCATCAGGGAAGAAGCGGTGCACCAAGGCACAGAAAGCTATGCCATCGCTCCAACTTGAGGAGAAGTTTTGGATATTTACCCCCTGCATGGTAGAGAATTTGTCTTAAAAGGAGGAATACAATGAAAAATCTGGTCAAATAACAAAAAATGGGTGGGTGTGGGTTCCACAGAGCAATAATTCGGTGCAAATTTACCTCATATGGCTCTGTTTTGGCTCTGCACCAGTCTAGTAGCATCTGTTTGACATTTTTAGTATTGGGGGCTGCAGCGGCAGGGCATTTCTGGGCAGAGGCTACAGTTGGAGTAGCCTTGCTGTGGAAAACATACAGAGATACTGAATGTACAGAAAGCACTCTTACTTGAGTAAATGCTGTGCACAAGAAAAGCTTCCTGTAAACAGATAATATTATTATCTGTGTCTGTCTTCAAAAAGAGCGTAAGGCAGCGGCTGCTATTCAATTATGTTTAAGTCTGTATTTCCTAAACTATTTCCCCTACTCTGAAATCCATTTAAATTGTACGGTTATTTCCATATTCCACATATTGCCACATGGAATGCCATATATCTGTCTATTGTATCTTAATGATTTCATCATGTTGTTTTGGTGTTATATGCTCGATTGTGTGTTTTGTGTATATAGATATTGTTTGTGCTGTGTTTTACGCTTTTTTTTTTTTTTTAAACATGTCATTCTTTTAAAACTTGTTTTTTGTTGTAATTTTACAGTATTGTTTTTGATCATTTGCCCACCAGGTTGACACCTACTGCACACCTGTCCTGCCAGGAAGGGTCCTCTCTCTCTGTGGTGCTTCTCAAGATTTCTTCCCTTTTTCTCTATTAAATCTGCAGGTTTTTAGGGGAGCTTTTTCTTGTTCACAATTGGGTGTAAGGGGAGGAGTCAGGGGTTGTTGGGCCTGTGAAGCCCTCTGATATTGTAGACAGTGATTTTGGGCTCTAAATAAAGCTGAACTTGTAGCAACATTAGACGTCTGCTGTTGTCTTACTTCAGTGAGGTGACTCACCTGCTTGCTGTCTTGTTAAAGGAGCTTGAAGATGATGGAAAGGACTGGCCTGTTGTCTCTGAGGAGAAGCAGAGAATTTGATCAATATCAATAAAAGTAAAAAAAAAAAAAAAAAAAAAAAAAAAAAAGGAAAAGGAAAGAAAAGGAAAAAGAGTGGACAGTGTTGCCTCATGCATCAGGTATTGTGTGAATGAAGGCACACTCACTGTGCAGCGATGGCTGCTGGTACATGGACCCTCTGCCGATGCTTGTCGCCACACCTGTTGCTCCTCCTTTGTTTAAGGTCTGCTGTTTCAGGTCCTGCTGCCGCGACCCTCGCTCCTTCTCCCGCTTCTCTGGTCAAAGACATCGCAAGGTTGAAAATAAGCAGAGGAAATAAGCTTCCTCTAAATAAGTTAGAGAAAGAAAATGTGTAGATGTTAGGGCTGTGACAACAAATAACGTACAGCCTCAAATTGTTGCATGTAAGAAGTGTTTTCCTCAGCATTTACCTCTCTTTTTCTTGAGCACCTCCCTCAACGCAGCTCGTATCATTCGTCTCTCCTCAAAATCCACTGCCTTATCCAGCTGTCAGAGGTAAATCCCAGGTTTTAGAAACAGAGATGAAAAGAGATGACACTCGCTGATAATTTAGTTGTTAGTTCACACGCTTCTAGACTTCATGAAAGGCTGACCACCTACATTGTCCACTGTAGCAATGAGTACTCATCATTATTTTCATTATTATTTTTTTCCTTTTCATTTTGAAAGCTTAAGGTATAAATAATTATGAGATAAATCCTCAAAGAAAATCAATACTTGAAGTTGGCTTCTCATTAATACTTATAAAGGTCTGCAAAATCATTCAAAAAATGGAAGTGTTGTCTTTGCACTATGTCAACCTATTGACTCTTTTCTTGGGCCTGTGGTACAAGATAATATGATTTATTATATTTCTTAATTATGTAGATCGAATTTCCCTCACAGGACAATGGTGCAATTTCATTTTATTGAATTGCAAGTCAAATATCACTTTAGATCAGGCTTCCTCACCATGTTATTTAAAACCTCTTCATCCTCAATGGCAGCCAGCTCTTGGCTGGTCAGTGAGCCTGATGGACTGTCACTCACTGTGGCTCCACTATCAGTTCTCGCCTCCATCTTTAGGGTATGAGCCAGCTGGAGAGTAGATACACAATTTTAATAAAACATGCTTTAGATATGTGACAAAATTGCATGGTTATATGCTATATTTTCCTTGCCTGTGACAGGAACTGAAAAACACAACATGTAATTTGTGGTCTTCATCTGCTGTACCTGTAAAGCGTTATGAGATAACCTTTGTTGTGATTTGATGCTATATAAATAAAGATTGATTGATTGATTGATTGATTGATAAACACAGACTTTCTCTCTCACTCAGAAAAAACAAGCACAAAGACACGATGCTCCAAGCCTTCAACCTACCTGGAGACATTAACAGAGCTTAAGTTTATAATTCACCGTATAGGAACTTTTCATATATCTGAATTAGAATACACAGACCAATTACTGTTCTTTCCTAAAATGCTAAATTCATAAACAGAGCAAAAACTACTTGTGTTTGCAGTCTCTTAAGTAATCTTAATATAAATACAGTGCATCAGTCCACACAGGACAAGGCAGCCATGTGAGAAACATTTTTTCTTCTCAAGTACTTTTCTCTGTATCTCAGCAACTGGCTCAGTGCAGCCCAGAAAGGACTGAACCAAGTACAAATATAGTAATGTAGTGGGACAAGTCCATTACTCAGAGGCATCTGATAACAGCGTAAAACTATGTGCTCCCACACAAGCAAAGAAAAGCTATAGCTCCGCTTTAAACACCACTCATATAAGGTGCACAACATAAAGAATTCACTGAGAAAAACTGAAACTGAGAATGGGGATAGGGATAGGAGGGCTGTTTAGAAGTAGGGTCACTTACCTGTTTTCAGGATGCAGTGTGCAGGATGCTCCTGTGTCTTGTAGAGCTAAATGCTGTGTGTGTATCTCTGCGAGAAGCTCAGGGTTCCCCTTTTCCCCTCTTTCCTTTAAACTTGTCCAAAGAACTGCTTGAGCCCAGCCCCATCACACCCCACACCACAGCACTTCATAAGGATGCATGTTTGGAGATCTTGGTGGAGGTTGCTTACATTAACCACCCAAGATGGGAAAGAGGAGGGGGAACACATTAGGTCTGGGTCTATCTGTCATTCTTTCCCCTGGTGGCTTCCCTCAGCACTCTGGTCAACGTCCCATGTCCTGAATGACGGCATATGAAACATTTTGGGACAATAAGTTGAGTCTGGACTCTTATCTTTTTAGAGACAATTTTCACTTGCTGATAATTCATTCGGCGATGTGTGCATCGTTTGACAGGAAGGTAAAGGGTTAAAAATTGGGGGGAAAATGGACGTGAACAGCGCTGCCTTATTCAGGCAAAAGGCTGATGGGTTGCCCAGCAACACCTTGTTTACAGGAAGTAGTGGAGTCCCTTTAAGGGAGGACAGGACATATTTTCCTTGGTTAAGCACAGCAGCGCGCGCACACACACACACACACACACACACACACACACACACACACAGACAGCTATACAAATTAGGAAGAAAACAAAATAAAGAAAATAGACTTTCATTTTGAATATTTTCTTGGAAAGAAGTGAAGGTGGACTGAATGTGGGATCTACCAGGTCTGAAGTTGGACAAACAGCTCCACCAAGTGGTGAATACACTCACATGATGTACAATCCTACACAATGGATATTGGTTCACATGTCATTTGAAAAACAAGAATACACAAATTAAACTGTATAACATATGGGAATACACTACAAACTTAGATGGTCAGATAAGTTACTGATGAGCAGCTTCCCACTAGCAGGAGTTTGATATTTTCTATTTTCTTTCTCACATTGTAACTGACCACTCCAACTCAGTAATAAGGTGGTTGGTTGTTATGCTTTATTGGATCAGCCCATTTACTTTGAGTCAAGCAATTGCAGATCATGTTTATAAGAACTGCCCGTGTCATTACCCCCAGACAGCAGCATCCAAAGCCACTGTTAGCATTCAACTTATTTTCCAATTTGACTAAATGACAATTCAAATCACTCCTTGTTCAGCCTGGCCGTTGACAATATTCAGCAAAAACAACATACTGCAAAAATGTTCCTTGAAAAGTCATTGTCATTCATCTACAGTGTATCCAAATAAGGCATGAGGCAATCATTTCATTCTTGAGCCAATATATTGTAACCAGCCACTCATGACTGTAAAATACAGAAATATAATAAAATAACTATTTACATCCAACTACCTTTGCAAACAATCAAAATCAGTATGTACACAGGAACCATCGGCTTTGAGGG